>CM014095.1:11150817-11313146 GCA_004119915.2 Collichthys lucidus | reverse complement strand
ACGGATGGTGTCGGACCAGGCGCTGATAATCCAATCAGGAGCCTGCAGCGACGTGATAGGCGGAGAAGCAGGAAGTATGATCTGATTAAAGGGACATTATGGCCATGTGCAGAGCACCCAGTGCCTGAGGGTTGACAGGTGTGTGTGTTTGTGCGTGTGCGCGCGTGTGTGTGCACGCACCCAATAAACAATAAACCTGCCTGCCTGACATGATTGCTACTAAGGATCACTGGAGACATTGTGTGCTTTGGAAACATTGACACCACGAGATTAGTAAGTGTGTATGTGTGTGTGTGTGTGTGTGTGTGCGCAGTGACCTGAAAGAGATTCAGATGGAGGGGAAGAAGAAGAAATCAAAAGGATAAAGAGGTATACACTGGATTTTCTTCTCCGCTCACTGCACATCTCCCTCATTAAATAAAAATAGTCAAATTACAGCAACAACAATATGTGTGCTTGTTATCACTAATGTAACTAATCATCTCTCTCAAGCTCCAGTCGAGTGCATCTGTGCTGAAATACAACAAATAACAGACAGACTGCAACAAATAGACAGAAAGGTGACCTTTAACTGGACAGAGGAGGGAAAAAAAACTATAGAAACTTCTTTCCTCCTGAAAAAACATAAGTAGACAGCGGTCGGAAAAGTGTGTGTGTGTTACCTTTTTGGTGAGGTTGTGGTCCTGGTCGTGTGGCATGCGGGTGGAAACGTGGTAGATGACCTCAGTGGTGGAGGTGGCATAGTAAGGCGTAGTCTGGCCTGTGCTGCGATTCCTCTGAAGACCTCCCATGAAGCCACAGTGAGTAGTGAGGTCGACCTAAGGAACACACACACACATCATGACATGCAGAGTACATTAGATATATTAACTCTTTTTTTAAGCCTTCTGCTGCAGCCTAGAATAAAAATAATAATCAGGTCTGACGAGCTTCAGTTTCCTCTCTTTAAATCAGCAAATTAAGATTAAAGCCAACAAAAAGGCAAGACACTACAGACAAAACATAATTATGTAAATAACCAACTGGGGAAGTTGCATGGTAACATCTATTTGGTTCATGTGTAGTGTCTGTGTAGAATTATACAATTTTAGGTCTGTGTAAAGGAAATTCAGAGGTTTCTTTTAAACATGTTGGATAACAGTTGCTGAAAACACGTGAAAGAGAGTAAAGAAGAGTTAGCATGTTCAACAGTTCACGGTTTCATTAATGAAACTATGAAGTGTCCGTGTCTGGCTGGATGAGTTGTGTTGAGGGAGGCGGGAGAGCCGCTCCCATACAGCAGACACGCCCCCCAGCATGTCAGAGCTACTGCTCATTTTTACACCCAATTTCATAAACTTTTTTTTTTTTTTTTAAATCAGTAAAATTTGACTGGGTGGTTAATGACACTCACGAACACAGAATACCTGTCTATGATTACTTTATTAAAATTATTTTTTTCAGCAGCACTTGCAGACAAACATCCCAAAGTATTATTCCCTTTCTATATTCTCAAGGTTTTTTTTATTTTTTATTCAGGGGTTTGTTCATATATCACTCATAGAACACAGAAAATTTGTTTAATGTTTTTTATATTTATATAAAAAATTGAGATTTATATTGAGATAAAAAGAGATATCCACCCCCCGTAAAAATCCTTGACTCTAATATGAAATAACAATTTTAAACATGACATTATCGAATGTTCAAATATCTGTTCTGGATAATGACTCATTTGCATATTTAAAAGCGAAATAAGCAAATTAAATTATTATATGCAGATGCAGTCCTAAATGTGATTCAGGAAATTAAAAAAAAAAAAAAAGTGCAGTTGGAGTGTATGAAGATGACAAACAATGACAGAACATTTAAGATAATTAGAAGAATGAATGTGTTCTCACCTCCCAGCCCAGTCCAGAGACAAAGTCTTCATACGCTTGGCTGCCTGCGGTGTTGGTGAGTATGGAGTGTTTGTCCTCTTGGCCCTCAGCCACATAAAATACTGCTATTTTATGAGTCTCACGGCTAGAAGAGAATAAAAGAAACCAATAATGACCAAAACAACAACTACTGAGACAGATTAAGATATTGTTAAGGAGGTAAAAATTTATTTGAGCAATTTCTACAAGTTTATTACAACAACCTGTTTGTTTCAGAGGTTTTGAATCAGGACACCATGCACAAAATCAGATCATAATCAGGTATGGGTGAATAGCCAAGGGATGAAATAGTATAAACTAACATTCTAGTAAGACTGAGTAATCCATATTTAATGAACCTTTAATGTCTCAGCTTGTGAGGACAAAAGAAATATTTAGATTTTCTCACCACTGCCGCGAGTCTAGGTTCTTCAGCTCTCTCAGTAACTTCTCATTCTTCCTCAACAAATGAAAGTTGCTCCTGTAACACACAGATACAAACATGAGTTAGAGCTCATTATCAAAGTTATAACATGACTTTCTAATATTGTCCGGCTAGCACAGGGGTCTTAATTGGCTATTTTTCTTGTTTTTGTCAATGTTTCTGAGCACCAATCCAAATCCACCTAATAAGACACGAATTGAACCAGGCAGGACTTCTGGTGAAAAAGATTTTTTTTAAATAAACGTTTTTATTCATAGCCACAGAGAAAGAGGTGATGATTCCCACACTTTATTGACATTTATTTAACTGTAGTTCTGACTACAGGTAAACTCATGACAGTAACTACACGCTCTGATATTTAGTAAAAATAAGTCTTCCACTTGTCAGCTGCTGTTTCTACATTTAACAACAACTGACTGTCACTTACTGTACGAAGAACATGTATGAACGTTGTCACTAAATAACCACACATTATGGAAGTTATTTTTATGCTCAACCATCTGAACAATACTTCTCTTTATACACCTGTGCCTCAACTCTGGCCTGACGAATATAGATTACATCATATCATTATTAGTGTGAGCATAAATGAGCAAATGCAACAATATCTCTCACCACAGCAAGTGTCATCACCGCTTTCAGGCTACAGACAGAAAAGGACAAAACAAAAATCCTTTTATACAAACTAACACGTCACCGGGTAGTACGAAACATCCCGGTGACCAGCCGCTAACCTCCACGACGCTCACATAAAACCAAGACATGAGCAGTGAGGCTTTTGGAGTGGACTGATAATGACACATCATTCTTTTCAGAGAGAGTGAAAGAGCGGGAGATAAAGAGAGAGAGAGAGAGAGAGAGCAATTTGCTCTTTATTAAACTGATACTTGGTAATGGCCTCATTCTCTGCTCTCAAAGACTCCATTTACACCCCGGATTATAGGGAAAAGCATAAAAGGACACATGCGCGCACGCGCACGCACACACACCCACATACTTTTTTTTATCTAAACATGCCTCATTCATCCTGTTTTTTTCTGATTTGCCACTTCTGCCACTAACATTCTCTTCTTCAACTACCTTTTATTATAACTCCAAATGGGCTGAGTTTGATCAATACAGCACTATACTCATTATCACACTCTCCTACAGACACACACACGCAAACACGCAGTGTGTTAAGAAGTCTATTGTGCGGGCTGAATGCAAGACACTGTAATTCCCTGGATAAAGTATAAAGAGCGATGAGTGTCCATTAGCTAGCCAGACATATTTAAAGTGATACCTTGACATTGTGTTTTTCTAGCCCAGAGTCACTGAGAGGATGATATGCAGTACGATCTGAATGAGCGAATGCAGTGTCTAATTACCACAAAATACTTTTTGTGTTCGCTCTTTATTTTTGTCTCATTTGGGGAGACAAACATTCTTCAAAGACTTCCCACACACATACAGCAACCTAAAAAACAGAAAACTCAGGCAAAAAAAGCTTTATTATTATTATTATTTTTGGTTTAAGATATTTCTTATGATTATATAAAAAATCCCTTTTATTTACGAGTAGATTCGAAAATTTAAAAAAATGTCCTTGGAAGATAAAGAACAAATACTTTACAAAAACTTTGGTGGACTATCCTTCTTCACACTGCGGTTTGCCACAAACTAAATCTCTAAAATAAATGCAGTGAATGTGACATTTAGAGAAGCCACGGATGCAATCAAAGACAGAGATATTTTCTACTTCACTGCTGTTACTTGAATGTCAGTGTTGTTTAGGATAAAATAAAATAAAAAAAATCCACTTTAATATGGTTTTCTTGTGCATGTCTGTCTCTGGTCTCACCTCTTCTCCCAGGAATTGAGTCCCAATATATTGATCAGTAGTCTGCAATAGTAGAAGGCTGACTGTGGTGTCTGAGTCTCTGGTTCAGTCTGCTGTACTGCCCTCATGTTCAACTCCTCGCCTCGCTGAAATATTAAAAAACAAAAAAACAGTTTCACACAAAAGAACTGGGTGTTTCTCTTTTAGAGATGTCACTTACGTTAAGTGAAAACATTTTCACGCTGGTCACAATTTAATACAATTTGTTCAAATTGAATTAAATTATGAGCAGAATAAAATTGAGGCTGACAAAATATCACAACAAGACCATTTTCTAGATAGTGTTTTTCTGCCGCTGGGTCTCATATGTTGCACCAAAATTCTTGATGTAGCTCGATTTGTTGACAGACCAAATACACACAATATTTTCATGGACAAGTAAGACATTTGCTTGAAATAAGTCTCGCTGTGGGACTGTAGCATCTTGTGATTTATTTTTTACTGGAGTTATCACAAAGATTCAAAAGATGAAACTCGTGTTCGTATGGGTGAGGAGAGTACGTACATGAAGGACGAACTCTCTTTCGGCAGCGCTCTGCTTCAGGATGGCGTTAATCACATCGTTTTCCTGCTTTTCTGAAACACACGCCGGAGGAGGGGCTGGGATGTTGAGTGGCATGCCTAAAGGGACCAATCGGGGGACAAAGATAGCTGTAAACAAAGTTTTTCTGTGTTCTTTTGAACTTCAGGACAATATTTGTGTTGACTGGATGCAGAACAAATTGCTGTCTGTAAAGTACTGTGTGTGTGTGTGTGTGTGTGTGTGTGTGTGTGTGTGTGTGTGTATGTACCTGCTCTCTGTAGGCACTCAGGACTCGAGTACCCCAGGTACTGTAGCATTTCATCCAGTGCATCGTCCCCCTCCGTCAGTGAGTCCCACGCTGGCACGGCCTCCCGACACACACGTTTAGCCAATGGCGGAGCTAGAAGCTGCTCCAAGCCCGACTCCCCTCGATCCGCCTCCTCATCCATCCCATGATCGTTCTTCTCCTCCTCCCGCTGCTGCTCCGCCTCTTCCTCATCTACTTCACCTCCTCTTTGATCTCCCTTCTCCTCCTCGCTGACTTTCCTCTCCTCTGCTTCCTCCTCCTCCTCCTCCTCCTCAGCCTGAAACCCTTGCCTTTCACCGTCCATCTCTCTTCCTCCCTCCTCCGCCTCCCTCTCCTCCTGCACCTCTTCTTCGCTGCGTTCTCTCTTCGCTACCATCTTTTTCGACGGACCTCCTGGTGGGGTGCGTAAATGAAGGCTCGCGCTGTGAGGTGATTGTGTGTGTGACAGAAATGTGTGTGTTGGGCTGCTCGGGGAAGATGGTGGCGGCCCGTAGAGAACGGCAGAGTCCCAGGAGTGTTTTCCGGCCACGTCTCGGATGATGACACGGACGCAAGCGGGAGCAGAGGACAAACCGGCTGTCATTCCACCTCCTGGTACACCAGACTCTGATCGGATCTGGAAAAACAGAGGAAGACAAGGAACGATGGTTAAACACTTAAAGTATCAAATATTAAAGGAGACTACTGTGAGTTGCAGCTGTTTTGTTGAAAATGTCCTTTTTAAACAGCAAAATGACGATGCTTTCTATCAGCATCTGTTCTGATGCGCAAGAACCAAGTGCACACTCAAATGTGGGAGCAACGGCAGAATTACACATTTGCACAATTTCTGCAAGATAAACATGTTCGATGAACTGTCGTTATTTGTGAGACGAACATGTGTGTGTGTTTGTAACGACAGCTAGATGTCACACACACAATGTGTGTTCACTGCTGCTTTGCAGCCCCAGCGTCGGTGAGTACCACTTTGGTTTTTGACAGCCTCAGTTAGTCATTAAAAACAAGCCAAAAAAAAAAAAGAAGCCAAAATAAGAGTTAAGAGGGGTTTTTTGGGGCGACTTGGTGAAAGATACTGAAAAAAAGAAGAGCCTACAGATTCATCTGGTCCCCAGGCGACTCTGTGCGTGTCTTTCTTTCGGTTGAGGTTTACCTGATACACTGAGAGCAGAGTGGAGCCGTTCAGAACCAGAAACTGTAGGTTTGGTGAATGGAAAAGCTCCGGTCCCAGATCTGCACTCTCACAAAATGGGTTGTCTTGGTTTTCACACACCTAATATAAAAGAGGACATAAAAAAAACTCCCTTTAGGACAAACCAAATAGTACATCATACTTATGCCATTATTACCACCAGATACACACACAGCAACAGTACCTGACTAGACAGAGTAGCAGGCCCTCCACACATTGGATAATGTCCTAGATGGTTGACCAAATGCGTGATAACTGTTCTGGCTGCGATGGAAACCAGGCCCTGCTGAATGCGGCTGCGAACTGCAGAGGACAGACAGTCAGAAAAAAGAATTCAGGGTTCCAGATATTAAAAGTCTCTTTGACATTTAGGTTCCAAATTACAACAAAACTTCAGGAATTACAGTAAAAATCTAGGCGGTGGTGCAGACACACATTTAAACTTGTACATAGTTTGCCTCATGCTGAGATGAAATGCCAATGCCATCACACACTGTGCTGCCGGCAGATCCTGGCTAATCAACATCATTACACACACTGCGATCCACACACATGCTTTCCAGCAGCTCCTTATCGACAGAGCTGCGCGTAGAGTACAGATATGTATTGACCAGACATTCTCAGTGACTCCCTAATCCTCAGGAGAGCTCAGAAGGAGGAAGACAAACACAGAGGAAAGATGAATGAACTGTAGAAGACTTGTGTAAAAATGTAACAGCGGTGAGAAAAATATTAGCAGAGAGTAATGTTAAATGGACATGACAGGAGAAAGGAAGTGAACCAGTGAAAACAAGAAGATACAAAGAAGAGAAGAGAGAAAGAAGAGAGGCATGGTCTATCAAGGTGCTCCAGTCATTAGACTAGAAACTGTGTCCTGGTAGACCACAGCAGGGGACAATACACACTCTCACACGGATGCAGACAGGTGCACTCACATACACACACCTAACTTTTTTCCCATCTTTAGTGATTGGCACTGGTTTGCTGGACGGCTCTGGGTCATTAGGCCCAAGATTGTGTGCATTTCCGGACCAGATATAGATATGCACTGGGTGCAGACTTCAATGTCTGTAATATATTTCTGACCATTTGAAAATCAAAATACATTTTCACATGATTTGTTTTTGTATCTTGTAAATCAGTTTAGATTTAGACCCAAATCTTTTTAAATTAGAAAATTGTCTGTCAGAGATCTTAAAATGTAAGAAGAGGTACCTTGAAGAAGGTTTTTTTTTTACGTTGTTTTTTTATTTAATTTAAAAAGTTTTAGCTCCAGCACCTCAGCTAAATCTGATACTGGGTGAGTAGTGGTGTTTTGGGGTCTAAAAAGGTTATGCACTGTGGCCCTGGTGTTAGATAAAATACCTTCAGTAACAGGCTGTAGTTTGCTGGAGCGTTCGGAGTCCGGGCTGTGAAGGGGTTCTGGTTCTCGGAGGTTCTCTAACGGTAGGAATGGGTCATAGTCTGAGCTCAGCAGGTCTGACAGCTGCAGCGGGTAATACTTGGGACTGTTGAAAGACTGGGCTCCGTACACGCAACCATGCAACACCTAGACAAAGGAAAAGGGATATTATGTCATACTGAACTCCTTTCTGCCTCATTACAGTCAGGTTTACTAAACACACAAGAGTACCTTATAAATACAGCTGAGCAGAGTCTTGGTGGGCTGATCCTTCTCTGGGGGGCTTCGCGTTTGAACGGGTTGAAGAAGAGTCTTTGGAGGCAGAGCCATCACCCAGTCCAACAGACACAACAGGAGGGACACTACCAGCTGCGTACAGGTGTAAGGTTACTTTCCAAGCCAAATGAGTAATATAGTGAGACACTGAGAACTTTTGTGTGTGCATGTTACCCTCTTATCCAGTTCATGAGGAGAGGACTCGGTAGCAGGCAACAAGTATGTGATGGTGGCGATCAAAATCTGAACAAAATAAAATCAGACAAAAAATTTTCTTTGATTAAACTGATACTGCTACAACTTCTACTATTAATGCTGCTGCTGAAAATAGCCAATATGAAGAAAATATGACATTACATTTGCAAATTAAACAAGACTTAAGAAATCCAGAACAGAGTAGTAGAGTCAATCCACCAATAGGCATTTATAAAAGGATTTAAACGAGACATTTGCTTCACACAACATGAAACAATGAATAATAAATAAAGCTAGCGTTATGGAAATATTCCAATCACTGTTCAGGCGTACACTCAAGTTATCTCTCACCTCTACGATCTTCTTTGGAGTGTCAGGGGGGAATTTCTGAAGATGATCCACGTGACTGATCAGCAGGTGAAGGATGTCTGACGCCACCAGTGCTACATTCTTATTGGGATACTGGGTGACCAGACACACATCAGAGCATTTGTGTTAATTCACAGGTTCTGTGGGTACATTTTACATTTTAAATCAACATGCTTGGAAATAATAAAATTCAACCATATCAGTTTTTAAACTAAAATGGATGCAGATTTTAGGGTTGCATGGATTTTACTCTTAAATAAGGAAATGCTATATGACAGAGGGTTGGAGAACAGATTACACCCATTATAAATAATTAAAGGCCATAAATTATTTGTGTAATTATGTCAATACAGTTGTTATAATTATTGATATTATTGTTGTAATATTGGTATTTATATATTAATAAATGAATAAAATGCTTATTTTATTTTTTACTTATATATGATTTTTTTTTTTAAATACAATAAAATACAGGTCAATCAGTGGAAAAAGAGAGAATGCTGAGAATGGATCAGTGTGACTAATGAGGATCACCGCTGACAAAATAGTTCTGGATAGGCGCACCAACGGGTAGCGAAATGATGAGGACAACAAGAAGTGGCTCTGCATGGAAATATGACAATCTCTTAAGCTTTATGTGTGATGCAAAAATGGACAAGATGTGTGTATATATGCGATACCGTGTGTGTGTGTGTGTGTGTGTGTGTGTGTGTGTGTGTGTGTGTCTGTCTGTCTGTGCATGTGTGTGATACAGCTTGCAGCATTCCCTCTGGATAAGTCTCCTATCTGAAGGAGGACCAAACATATTGACAGTCCAAGGTTTGCTCCCAAGAGCAGGTGTGTGTATTGCTGTAATGTCTTAGCAGGCCATTGGCTGCCGATACACAAGCTGGGGATTCCAAGGTGGAGAAGGTATGTGTGTGTGTGTGTGTGTGTGTCCATCTAGAGCCACTTGGCCATAGATGAGACAGCAAATGTTGGACAGTATTATTCTGATCCACAGGCCTCCCAGTCTAGTGGCCTGAAACAGACAATACCAACTGAGACAATTTCACCAACACTAACAATCATCTCCAACAATGTTTTCCATCATACTTTGGCTCCTTGCGGGCCGGCCATGTTAAACACCTCAGCAACCAAAATGTCCAGATTCAGGCAGGATTTCAATGTGTTTAAAGTCACTTTAACCAGCTGCATCCTCCCTTATTTGAAATCGGATTTTTAATCCCATTGATCTGTCTTTGTGTTGTCTTGTTTTCCAAAGCAGTGCATAAAGAACCAGAGTTATTCAATAGTGTGCACAATATTATCAGTCAGTTTCAAGTTTAAAAAAAGTCATACATCACTAGATTACAGCAACATATGACACAAATTCAGAGCCAAAGTTCAGTTCTCTCATTATGTGGTGTCAAACTTTAAATAAATATGAAAAAGATGATTGGGAATTACTCTTAAAGAAACAGTTGCTATAATAGTTATATCAATTATTATAGTGATACATTATTATAGTTATTCATCAAGTTTTATTAATATAGTGTTTTTTAAGTAAAGTAGGCCGAATCAAACATGCAGACAGAAGAGGAACAGATGTTTAGAAACTATCAGTGTTGTATAGAGTGAGACAGGCGTCCAATCAGCTTTCTGTTTGATACAGATTCTTTGCTTTGGTCTGATCTCACTGGATCACAGTCAGAGACAGAGACAGAGAGTAACATGGTCAGCAGGGACAATGTTTGAGAACAGGCAAGGGCCAAAGGGCTGCATGAGATCATCTTATTCAGCTGGGATGATATGCAGTCCTATTTGATTTATGTTTCACTGACTAATTTATAGTTTATGTTTGACGTTGGAAGGAAGTTACATTTTAGAGTCAGGATGTAACATTATTAAAAGCAGTGCAGAGTTGTGACTGACCTTCAGGGTAACGCAGATGACGTTGAGAGCATCTTTAATCTGTGGATGTTGAGTCCCGTGAGCCAACTCCTCGCACAGCCAGATACCCAGACTACACAGAGCCACACACCTACCAAGACAAGAAGAAGAAAAAATACGTAGTGTGAGCAAACTGTGAACACATGCTGCTGTTACACGTACGGAAATAGATACACAAAATCATCAGTGAACACATGAGCACGAAGAGGTGCAGTCAGATGTCCTGCTGTTACACTGACACACTACGCTCACACTTACCGAGCAGGAGCGGAGGGTTCATCCTTGGCAGAAGACAGGATGGTTTTGATAACGTGCTCCTAAAAAAAGACAAACTCAGTCCATCGGCTTCAAACGACACAAAACAAAACACTAGTTCTGCTTTGTATGAAATTGTAAACACTTTGCAACATCCTGTAAAGTTAACTTCTCCTTCAGGTGTGCACAATGAAGAGGATGACTGTCCAGATAATGAAAAAAGTGAACCACAGAATTAGCTTATGAGATTTTAATATACACACACACACACACACACTTATTTACACACGCCCTCACACACATTCACACGCTCGCCGGCCCCGTCCCTCAGGTCGGTGTTAATTACCGCTTACTGATTCAAAACAAGTTTCAACTTTGTAAGAAACCAAAGAAGCCGGTGAGCTGGCCCGAGATGCTGCCGCGCATGGCATTAGCGGTTTACACAGCAGCAACAACAACAATAACAACATTACCCCCATAGCTCTGGACTGTTACAAGAATGACTGATGAGACATTAATCTATTCACTTGGTTCTGAGACCCCCTATTGATAGCAGAGACGTGCGTTAGAAGGTTTGGACTTACCTGGATTATACACAAAGCTGATAAAGTTTCGTTTAAGTGACTGACCCAATGCTCTGGTGTGTGTTTTTTTAGGCATTCTCCCTATTTACTGATTCAAAAAATAATGATATAACCCAAGGTCGGAGGCCTCTAAAACTCATATTACTATTGCTTCAACCTACCTTGACGTCAGGGAACTTAGTAAGCACCACGTCAGCTGTGGTGGGATGGAGGGCTGGAAGCTCCCCATACAAATTGGGAAAACACACCAGAGACCCGAGCAGGATCTGAGCCTCTACTCTCGGAGCCTGGAAAGGAAGGAAGGGGACGAGGTAGAGAGAAAGACGTCACAAATAAAGTCAATGCCAGCTTCTGTTATTGCAAACAAAACAACACATTGTGGGGTTTTTTTTTACATTGAGTGATGAGCAGGCGGTGACTCTAGAAGCTGCAATGATGAAGTCCAGGATCAGCATGGTGGCTCCAGGTAGGCCGATACTGAAGAACCTGGGACTGCAGTGCTTTATGATGGTGTTCACAATGTCCTGCAGAAAGTTTTTAAACACAATCCCATAGCTAAAAGAGCACACCTTAAAAATGTCATGAAAATTAATGTTAAAACTTAACACACACACACACACACACACACACACACACACACACACACACACACACACACACACACACACACACACACACACACACACACACACACACACACACACACACACACACACCTGGTCTTGGTGCAGCAGTCCCTGGTGCATGATGTTATAGAAGTGTGTGAGAAAGTCTGTGTTTGGGGAAACATCTTGCCGTCTCTTCATGATCCTGCAGATCAGCTTGTAGGCATGAAGCTTACCCTGTTTGTAACGCTCTGTCAGCATAGTGGCCTGGAGGAGAACACACACGCAAATATACACACACATATGAGAATAAACAGGTAAAGAAAAAACAAAAAAACTATGTCTCCTTTAAGTCCTATAGTGATCACTCATTCACACCTACCTTAAAGAGCCAGGGGGTGAGGATTCTCAGGGGTGGGATCAGAACAGGGGGAGGGGGGGATGACTGGTTGTCCAGAGAAATGCCCAAATTATCTCTTATCTGAAAAGAAAATAATCATTTTTAGACACTCCCACACAATCTTGACAGAAAGCGTCTACTAAAATAGTTGTTTTAGGACACACCTTGGCCAGGTTCTGCCACAGTTCACACAGGTAGTCGAAGACCTGAGCATGGATCTCTGGGTCTTTGATGGTATTGACATCTCCCAGGATACCCAGCATCCTGCGCCACATTACCGTGGCAACATCTGCGTGCCATCCAGTTAGAGAGCCGCCTGCCATCACGCTGCAGTTCTCGCTGGGGAACTCGCTGGTTTCTAGAATCAGTCAATTAATCAATCAGTCACTCTGGCCTCCAACTGACACTATAAGAGCTTAGCAGAAGAAAGTACGCGTTGATGTGTGCACATGAGCATTACCCAGGTCATCTGGAGTCTGCAGGACAGAGTTGTGGAGCTTCTGGTCCAGCTGTAGGTGTGTGTGTGAGTGGGAGTGTGTGTGATCGGTGTGCTCTGCTGTCAGTGTGGCAGGGGATGGCGTCTGGGAGCGAGAACCCCCAAGGGAATGCATGGGAGATGCACTCTCAGAGCCTGGACAAAGAAAAGCACAGTACACACAACAAAGATTCAGAACTGCTGAAATAACGCAGTAGCCGGAGAGACGCTTGCGTTATTCACGTACCGGTAACAGTAACAGTGTGGCTCAGGCTGCTGGTCTCTGAGTCGAGGTGAAGCGTTGTCAAACTGGCTACTTCATGTTCTTCGCAAGCCACGCCTCCTCCAAGGCTGTCCTGGTCCAGTGAGCTGCCTCGACCTCCACCTCCACCTCCAGATCCAGCTCCTCCTCCTCCACCCGCTTCTGAACTGAAAGTGAAATCTACGAAGAAACAAACAAAAAGCTCACCATTGCACATTTATCAGGGATAATGTATTTGTTTCCAAATTAAAGGGTAAACATTGACACAGGCCTTCATCTTTCCATTTGGTTTTGTCTTGAAGTTCATGTTAAAGTTAGTTATAATAATGTAAACAGTTAAAAAACATTTTGAAAACATTGATAATCCTTTACCAATCTATTATCTATCATCTATCTATAAATCAAACTATGCTGTTATTTTTGACAAGATAAAACATGCACAGATAAGTCAAATCATGGTAATCTCTATATAAAAACATATTCTGTAGCAGTGCCTCGCTTTGTATACATTATAAAAAAAACAACCAACAACAATAGTTTTGGTCCTTACTATCAAACTTGCAGGTGGAGTACTGAAAGGCATTAAAGGAGTCTGACTGGCTGTCAGAGCTGATGACATCAGAACCGCTGGCACTTGCAGGAGACGTCCATTCAGAGGGAACCCCTGGATCATCAATGGGACGATGATCGTCTGATGGTCGGGATCCAGGACTCTGACCTGCCTCTAGGAGCTCCGGCAGGTCTCTGGGAACCTCCAGACTTCCCGGGCTGCTGCCACGACGGCCCTGCGTATCAAGAACAAAGCAGCAAATGTCAGTTTCTTTGTCCCCTGCCCCAACACAGAAACTTGAAGTATCTGTGTGTTTGTGCGTCTTGTATTCACCGCTGTTCCTTTGGCCCTTAGTCTCTCCTGGATAAACTCATCCATGAGGTCAGAGAAGTTTGGGTTGGTGCTTCCGACGTCACTGGAGACTGGACGAGCCTTCTGAACCACCTCCTCTTTGTTGACTAGAGGCAGATATATGATGATAGTCAAAGACCGAGAGTATTCATGTACATACACACACACATACACAGAAATGATGGAAAAGTGGATGGATATTTACAGATGCGCACGCAGACAGGTAAGATGCTGACAAACATATGGAGAAATAAATGAATAAACACGCAAAGGTAGACAGTGACAAATCCATACCCACACAAAAGACACTAGACTGAGTAAACTATAATCAAGTCTAAATTAAAGTCCATTAAATTTGTGCTGTTTATTCTATTAGGGATATAGTGAGAATTTTTTTTTAATTTTTTTTTTATCCTGTTTCATTTCTAGATGAATGCTGCTGGTAGTGTTCAGATATTATTTTAAAATGTCACAATATCCATACAACAAAATGGAGCTTCTCTCTCTGAATTGTAAGAGCAGTCCTGATGTGTATGTACTGTAGGCCCTGAAGTTAGCAGAAGACCGGTTGTTAAAAAACAAAAAAACAAGCCACAACACAGCAGGCAAACCCACCAGAAAAGCAATGCAGGAGTTAAATCACACCATGCACAGAGAGTGAGCGAGAGAGAGTATCACCTTGTTAGGTCCAAACAGGCAGCATATCAGACACCTACATTAGTGCAGTTATGTTGCTGTTAGATCGGTAGCAATGGCAGCGAGTTGATGCGAGTTTCACTCTGAGCGTAAATCAATCCAAATTGAGATGGGAGTGAATGCAGCCTACAGTATTAACCAACTCATCTTTACTTCCTGAACCTGTGGCTGACAGGGTGGACATTGACTTTGATCAATAAAGCTGAATGATGGGTACTGAAGGCTGAATGAAAATCTTTACTTTGCTGCCACCTAGCTGATGAAAATGTTACCCTGCTGCACGTTTTTCCTTTCAAAGACTTAAGGCCGGATCCCTCCAGTCTTACACAACGGTCACTTCACCACAGAACGCGCCCTGCATGCGCAATCTTAAATCACTCAGGGCAGGACAATGTCTGTCCCCGGATGTGGCGAGACATTTCCAAAACCTTCAAACCACAGAGGTCAGTGCAGAAATTCCTCTCTGTCATTTAAGTTTTAGCTGCTTATTAAATCGAATCAGCATCTGGCTGCCTGTGACCACAGGGAGAGGACTAAAGTTAGCAGAAATGGAACAACTTACAACAGAATAACTTCCGTGAATTAAAATTAATCTTACTTTGAATATTACTGTGTTTTCCTACTCAGAAACATCTTCTCTCCTGAATGTTAAAACACCATGAAAATGTGTCAAAAGGTAGGCTATTAGACTGTAATGGTTATTTGCCATGACATCACCAACAGCAACAGGACTTGGATACAGTAAAATATGTTGGCCTGAACAATAAGATCCCAATCTTATACATAAATAATACATAAAGGGCTAATAAATAAAAATTTGGACATGCCTACATAAACTATTGAAATGCTAAGCTGTGATGTTAGCGGACAGTTATATTTCACACAGTCTCCAACGCGGCTTCTTGCAGATCTGTGCAATGAATATTTGCATGTTATGCATCATACCATCAGGATGAGCCCAGTAATGTTGTCCTCCTATCGAGTTGTGTGTTTAATGATGACTCCCCAAAGCTTTAAACTATGCTATAACTCTAATAGCATTACTCAGGAGAGCAGATCAGTAAATCAGCTACAGACTACTGAAAGCTGATGTCTTTGGAATACAGCATCTTTTACATCCAATCAATAACGTAGACACACAGCTCAGTTCAAGGCGGGGACCCTTAAGGTTGCGTGTTATTCACAGTTATTGTAAGGAAGCAAATACAGGATCAGGGAGTGCAGCATAGCACACAACACTGCAGCTCAAGCGGCTGCACTACTGTAAAATTTAAATTAAAAAAAAGGACATGACTTTGAATGTCAATTCCAACTCCACGTCGCTGTCCCGTGTGATTGTGCGGGCTCATTCTAAAAATCGGCTGAGCACAGACATGCAAATTTTTAGCGCTATGGTCAGTGAAGTTGTGTGGCTAAGCTCCACCTGTGCTCATAGAACAAGGATTATGCATAACCATCAGCAGTCAAGACTTAAGTAGTTCAACACACAGCCAGACAGTGACAGAACATAACATCTGGATTTTGTCTGCATGGAGTACCAGATGATTGAGGTGTCGACTAGATTCACTGAAAAAGTTGTTATCAGGAATGATATTTTGAAAAATCAATGATCATGTCAAAGTAATTGTTATTATTATTAATCATATGTGGCCAACACATCTGGCACAAACACTGACAAACCAAACAAACATAAACGATTGGTAGGTACCACTTGGCTCAAGTTGGCAAGCAAGACAACTGATGAAGTAAGAAAAGGAAATAAAAAATGTGACTGTGCAACAGTATGTCCACATCAAGACAGATTCAACTGACGAATCACTGTGCTCATGTCAAACATCTGATCCTCAAGACAAAATCATCTGAACCCAGCGCCGCAGCCAACTGCCCCAAGAATTAGAATGAATGAGAAAGAGGGTATTTGTACTGCTGAATCAAATGTGCACTTTACCAATCATCGAGTTTGAAGTGATCGCGTGGCAAATAACCATTGAAGATTGTTGTTTTGAAAGTGCATACCTTTTCTTATCCATTCAAATTCTATGTGTACACCACTGTTATACCAACATGGCCATTCACATAAGGTCTTATGCTGCATTCTAGTGGTCTGAGCATGAACTACAGCAATGTGTTAAAATGAAGCAACTAGTGTTTGCTCTTGAAAAATAATCAGCACATTTGATTAAGCTTCATGAACTCATGTTTCAATCTACACACTTCAATATAAATGCAACAAAAACACAAAAAATGTGTGTGTGGGGGGGGTGCTTTCTGTCGGATATCTGCTTTATCTTTTCTATAGCAAGTTGTGTTTTTTCTGCAGACTGTTGTTTCCTCCTGTGCAGCTGAAGAGGGGCCAGAGTCCGGGGGGAGGCGAAGGAGGCGCGAGGAGGCCGCATGCAACATCAAGGACAGGGAGGAGGAGGTGGAGAAGAGGGAGAGGAGGAGAGGTAGTTAAAATCCCCAAAAGCCCTGAGAAGAAAGAGGACAGGAGGAGGAGGGAGGGAGGGAGAGGGGGCTTCCGAGGAACAGGTGGGATGGTATGAGGGGGGGAGGAGGAGAAGGAGGAGGAGGGAGGGTCCTTGACAAGAGGCAGGCTGGAGGAGGGGCTACGTTCAAGAGGAAACACATCAACAGGGAGTTTGAATTTCAGTCCAGCAGCAAGATGATGAGTGTCAGCCAAAAAATATCATTCCATCATAACAAACCAGTTAAAAAAAACAGCCAAAAAGGAAAAAGAGAGTTGTTGGTGTTTGTGTGTTGGTGAGTATCTGTCTTTCCAAAGTTGCTGCTGTATCTGCTGTGTCCTTTGTGAGCCCTTCGTTCGTTGCGATCCTCACCTGGCGTGGTCGTCTTTCGTCCAAAGTAGCCCAGGACGTGGGAGTAGAGGTCTCTTAGCGATGCGTCACCCATGGCAGCCCGGCCCTGCCGCTGTGGCGACGAACCCTGGGATGACCCCTGACCTCGGGGCCGGGGCTTTGAGGACAGAGCGTGAACCACAGTCTTATAGACTCCACCAAGGAGAGCCCCCTGGTGGTGCCGTGAGGCAGTGCTGCCAGGCTCCTGGGAGCGTGAGCGGGAGGCTCGAGATCGCAAGGCGGAACGTCCTAAACGGCCACGCACTCCTGACGACACACTAGAGAAACCTGAACTGCTTGATGACGCCTCTGAGTGAGCCTCAGAGCCCAGGTTGGATCCCACACAGGATCCCGGATGTTGCCTGTCCTTGTCCCCTCCAGTCCCAGCCCTGCTTTCCGGGCCTCCAGCAAATGTACTGTTCCCTGCCCCACTGCTATCTGTAACAGTCCCAGTGGCTAATTTCTCATGTGCCCCTGCTCTATGGCTAATCCCCGCTACAGAGCCAAACTTACCTGCACCCCCTGCTCCCAGTTTTGCACCAGACCCCCCCCCAGCTGCGGCCCCTGGCCTCTCCCCAGCTGAGTGGCTGTGTGTGTGGAAGTGACTGAGTCGACGCAGCCTGGCTTTCCAGTGGGCCTCTTTACTCTCAAGGGGGTTGTGGAACTGGACCGACTCAGTCGAGGGCCTAAAGCTGACATGAACACCTCCAGAATGGTGCCTCTTGTTGCTACTACGGGACATCTTGGGCTTAGTTGTGTCAGACGTTTGGGGAGTTTGATTTGAGTCAGCGCTCGATTCTGCTGCATAAGTGTCTTGTCTAATGATACTGGATTTCTCTTTTGCTGTTGCTTCTTCTTTGTCATCCTGTTTCTCCTCTCCTATTTCTCTCCACGCGTCACATTTCGCTTCCCATCCTGCTGCCCTCCCTGTGTTTCCTCCTCCCTTTTTCTCCCCAGCGTGTCTCTCTAAGCTAGCACTCCCCCTAGCATTAGGCGACGGCCACTGGCACTGCAGCTCCAGGCACTCGTAGATGCTCCGCTGCTCTCCCTCATTCTCCTCTGTTGAATCCACACTGCTATGTCTCACGGATTTACTTACCTGTCTGTCCTCTTTACAAGTCTGTCTGTCCTCTCTCACCGCCTGTCTTGCCTCTTCTACCTGTCCTGTGGGTTCCATTTGGGTTTTATCTGCCTCTGTTTGCACAGGTACAGGTAACGTAACAACATTGTTCTCTAGTACATGAGCAGGACTATCTTTCTCTCCTGCCTCCTCCTTCCTCTCACCTCCTTTGTGAGTGAGGTAGTCCCTAATCGAGGAGAATAAATCATCCTCCTCTGCCCCAGCACCCATTTCACCCTCTTCTACATCAATTTCCTTTTCAGATGAACAGGCGAAGGCAGAATCCCAGTCGCTTACCCAATCAGAACTAGAACCTTGGCTCCGAGAGCCCATCTGGTGCCAGAAGTGGTCATAAACACTACCATCATCTTGTCCCTCTGAGGACGAGACAACAACACCGTTAGAAAAGGTGAGAGGGGTGGGAGAGGAGGAGGTGGGGGGGTGTGGGAGTGGCTGAGCTGTGTGGCTGTTGGCTGCGAGTAAGGAAGAAGTTGTGGAGTGGTGGTGGTGGGGGGGATTTGAGACTGAAGCGGGATCCCTCTGGGGGTCTTCACCTTTGACCCGCTCGGCGATGAAAGGTTCCATGACGTCAGAGGCGCTGCTGCTCCTTGCGAGGGAGGAAGGGGCCGGGCCATCCAGTTCACAAGCCCCACCCTGGAAGACCTCAGAACAGGAAGTAGGAGGGGCCTCGTCGCTCTGGGAGGAGTGGCGCATCCGAGAGGTGCGGGACGTCAGCGTGATTGGCGGGTCGTCGAGGTCTGGGAATTGAGGGGAGATGGAGGAAGGGGAGTGAGGTTAGTGGAGGGGTAAATAGGAATGGATACATGTAAACGTGCATATACAGACATACACAAACAAAGACCCACAAAGATACCTAAACAGAAATAAAACATTGATATTATTTTAGTATTTATTTCATTATTTGTGCCTAAAAGTGCTGAAGCAAACTAAACTATGGTTAATTATTAAGCTGGGTTGTATAACTAAATCTGTAAGTCTGTTGTTAAGCAAGAGAATAAAAAGTAGAAACTAATAAACTGCTGGACAGTAATGACTTTAAGTGCCTTCCTTTTTTGTTTGAAGTTAAAGTCTGTGTAAAGAAAAATTTCTTTCAAAACACATAAAATACGTTGGAAAATAGTTGCTGAAAAGACTTTGAACAATATATTACTAAAGAGGTCAAAAACAGTTTTTCACCAGTTTTCAGTCCAGGATTTTGTGGGCGGTCCTAAAGGGTGGTTCGATGACAAACTGAAGCCAATCCTGAGCGTACCCCTGCCACCCTAGCAGAACACGTTTCAGTCGCTTCAAAATTGCTGCTTGACTTCTCCCACGAGTGGGTGTGGATTCAACACATTCAGTGGACATGCCCCCACAGTCCATGGAGCTGAGAATGATGCTCATTTTTACCCCATTTCATAAACTGGTCGATATTTTGAATCATTCAAATTTGGCTGGGTGGTTAATAACACTTTCTTCTTTGGTCTGACATACTCAGTCTGTGTAGGAGCCACATTGTAGATACAACTAGTAAATTAGAGCAGCTCATTGTGGCTACAACTTCATCAAATTCAACAAGCTAACACTGTCTAGCAAGATGACCAAACACAAAAATAATATTCACAATTTTCCAGAGTGAGTTCGTTCTTACAGCAACTGACTTGTGTGGTCACAGAATGAGTAACAACCCTTTGAAAAGTTTTTTTCATCTATAAAAGACATGCACACCAAAATACAGAACTAAAACAATATCTAAGTAAAAACACTCGAGCAGAACATATGATAAAGTAAAATCATCACCATTACCTCAAGAAATAACAGAGAAGTCAAATTAGATGCCACCCCAAGAGTAAACGGCATCAAACTAAACATCACATGACATCAATGATGGGGAGAACAACAACATGGGTGTAAAACAAAGGGAGAAATAAATACTAGGAAGAAAATATTGCAGGCAAAAGGAGTTAAAGACACAACAGAGGGACATGCAGGAAGGCAGACAAGTAAAAGATGCAGGAGAACAGGCTGTGAACCAGGCAAAGCAGGCAGAGAAACGGGTAGAAATGGAAACAGAAACAGAGACGCAATAGCGGTCTCCATCGACCTGTGAAAAATATCCAATTCACATCAAATAGACTGTGCAATATATTTAGAGCAAAGATGAAATGATTCTTTGGCATTCGCAAGGCAATACTTCATTCTCTCACAAGGCAAAATTAAAATATAGAGATTAATGTTAAAACAAAGACAATAACCATAATCACTCAACTTAAACAGTCTCTACACGTGACAAAAATGACCTTTCAGTGGGTGCTACAATAAGCTTTGATCATCCATTCGTCACATGCAAAATGTCGAGCGATAATGATTAGAGAACTGGAGAATGATCAGGAGAATGACGCATCCTTTGTGCTCAAGCATCTCTCGAAATTACACTGATCATCTCCATGACAGGTCAGAAAGGGAAGTGCTGTATATTTCCTGATGGACCACATGCTTCAGTAATGACGAGCAGATGGTCAGAAAAATTGACAGAGAGAGACACACGCATAAAGTTTCAGTTTCTGACAGACGTACAGACAAGTAAAGTCTCCAGGCAGACAGGCAGGCAGACAGGTAGTGCAAAGAGTGTGTACCTGCCAGCTGGTCGGCAAGGGGGGGTAGTAAGGGGTGGTGGTGGTGGAGAAGGACAGGAAGAGGCGGAGCCAGAGCAGGAGCACTCTTAGCACTGCGGATAAAGGCTGAGGACAGCAGAGAGTCCCCCGTAGAACAGCTACGCAGGGCTGAAGAGGTGGGAAGAACAGATAGAAGAGAGACAGAGTAACGGGAGGGGTGTGAGTCAGAAAAGGAGAGCAAAGAAGGAAGAAAAGGGTGTATCGTTGTAGTGACAAGTAAGTGGAAGAAAGATGGATGTATTAGTGAGGATGGTAGAATGAAAGGAAGGAAAACCAAGATAGAGTGGAGAGTAGATAGGAAAATATGGGGCACAGAGAAATAAATAAAAAAGAACTTATGGAGTAGGGATGATGGATAGAAGGATAGTATGGGGAGAAAGAAAGGTTCAAGGGCGGACACAGAAGCAAAGAGACAGGCAAGGTGAAGGAGGAGTGAGACAAGGTTAGCTCTGGAGGAAAGGTGGTGAGACAGTGAGAGGCTGGCGGCAGCTCGGCACTCTGTGCAACTCAAACCTCCTATAAAAGACCACAATACACAGGAGCACTACATTTTTTAAAATGCTAGATCGATTATACTGTTAACTTACAATGTGAGGTCATCTGCAAGTTTTGACCACGGCTATGATTTCTGCTCAATAATGCAGAAAAAGAAAAATGGAACAGAAACTGTGAGAATGTTGGTAAGCGTGTGGACTCATTTCTCACAGGAAATGCACATTTAGAAATGTACATGTGGTGATAAACCACATAAAATGAAGCTTAAATGTCAGCAATGGTATTTTAACCTACGG
The DNA here is from genome assembly GCA_004119915.2 of Collichthys lucidus. NCBI lineage: Eukaryota > Metazoa > Chordata > Actinopteri > Sciaenidae > Collichthys > Collichthys lucidus. The sequence goes on along the minus strand of CM014095.1, from coordinate 11,291,109 downwards.
CAGACATACAGTAGGTGTGTGGACATTTATAGACTTTCTTGGCCCAACAGTATTACTATTTAAATTTTGGCACTACAGTTACAGTTTTGATGTCTTATTGGCTCCTAAATATCTCCATTCATCCCGACCTCATTTCCTTTTACTTGTGTTTATCGTGTGTTGTCATCATCTTGCTTCAAGCTTGTGCTGGTATTTCTGTGCACGCTGCTGTTATGACAATTTCTTTCACAGCAACTGCCACAGTTGAAGGCTTCGCATAAACAAGAGGAGGAGAAATGACAATAAGCATACGCCACAACTTCCTTTTAGACAGACCGGCACAAGGGCAAAAGTGGAGGAGACGTCAAGTCAAATGAAGTTTGCTGAGGAAAGACAGAGTGTTCCTCTTCAACACTCACATGCACAAACGTGTAACTTTCATACACACATACACACAAGGAGGACAGTCTTCTTAGAGGAGGGATACTGACCTACAGTCTTCTGGCGGACGATACTCCTGGCCTTTTCGATGCCTGGTGAGCCAGCAGTGGTGGCGCTTCTCTGCCTCATGGCTGCTGCCTGACCTGGTTGGTCTCTGCTCCAGCCCTTAGAAAAGGAGCGATCCACAATCGGTCGCTGGCCCTCCGAACCTATACCTGGTGCAGGTTTAGGGAGAGGGATGGAATTTCTCATTTGTAAATTGTACTTATTCCAGGAAACAAGTTACCTCTACCTGTAACTATACACTGATGTAATGTGTAAAGACAAGACTGATGTAATGTGTAAAGGCAAGCACTAGTGTACGGATGTGATGCACATCATCGTTTCTGAATTCTTAATATTTAGTAATTACATGTTTAAATATCTCAGTTCTTCTTAGGTTCCTTTCATTCAGCTATATTTTACAATTCTGGATATTTTCATATGGTGTAAATTTTTATATTGTCCAGCTTACATTTTTTTTGTTATTTGTTGTCAACTGCTGACAGCCAAAGTCAGATATTGGAGTAATTGCTGTGTTTTAATTGCGACTTTGAGATGCTGCACATTAGGCATGAAGCTAAAGATTACGTCAGATGGATATAATGTAATTATCTTAACCTTCTGGGGTCCCATCAATTGCCTTTGCATTTGTGTGTGATTGCTTGGACCTCAGATGGTTAAATATTAATAGGCTCAGGATGACAAAATGAGCTGTCTGTATTTCAGACTCGCTGGCAGGAAGTTCTTTGTGTTATATAACAGCCGTGAGGTTCTCTCGTGACTGACCGACCTTTTCCTTTGTGTTTCTTCTGTTTTTGTTCGCTGAGTTTGTCCAGAGGCAGCTCATTCAGATCAACACTGTACAGGTTCCTGGCCAACACCTGACACACAAAGACACATGTTTATGTTACCACACTGGTTAAGATGGCATGGATGGCAACATCCATGGCCGAGGTTGTCCGTCAGTAACAGGGCTGAGAAGCTGACATATTTTAATTTGCGTTAACAACAAAATGTTCATATCTCAGTTAAAGCAGTGAAACAGACACCTCCAAGATACTGTAACATCCGGGGAGAACATGATAAAAATAACATCCAGTACCTTGGTGAGGGTTTCCATGGTGAGCGACCACTCTGTGACCAGCTCATCCCAGCAGGTAAGAGAGGAGAGGACGGAGAGCAGGTCGTCCCACAGTTCTCTGCTGATGTAGACGTTTAAATTGCCCTTAATCCACGCTACAATCAGCGTCTGCACAGAAAGAGAGGAGCAAAAAAAAACGTTTTATTATCTCTATTCAGTCGAGTTATACCTTATTGCTAATGTTGATGTTAGTATTATTACTTATTTAGTAGCATTAAGAATGTATAGGAGGTGCTCACAAATACATTTCACTATTATATGTGATAAACTGAATTGAAATAAAATGATTTGATTAATGGTTACAATATCACCATGAATACATCATGTGCTTTTATATCATTTGCAGTGATAATAGACAAAGTACACCGTTGTTCTATCTGTTTTTGTTGCCAGCTATGTTTTAAGAATCACAAGCCAGTCTCAGAGAAGCTGTGCTGTGGTAAATAATAATGCTTTTATGTGTTCCTATTTATTGATTCATTTTTTATGCATCACACATATAACTCTCCTTCTACCACATGGATCTTACAGTGTTACAAACATACCTGAAAAATAGGTCCGGCCAATCTGCCTGACAGTGTGTTGTTCTTCTTGCCCTGTGGCATGATGGATGGAGGTCTTTTCATCACTGACTCTGTTACCCTCAGCAGCACCAGCAAAATTTGCTCCCTGTGAAGAACATTTTTTTAGTGTCTCCCAGTGCAGTTAGAAGCATGATTTTCTTTTGAGTTGTTGTTTCGTTGTTACCATGTTTTCTGGTCCATGGTCTCATGCATGACAAGGCTGCGGTAGATGTTCAGGACTCGCTTGCACATGTCGACATGCTCCTCCAAAAGGATCTTGATGTCGTTGGCTGGCTCCAAAAGAAAAACGTTGGCGGAGTGGGTGATAAATACCTAAAAAGGAAACGAGCAAAGATTGATTCTACAAGGTAAAGCAAGGACTGTAACAAGGCGATGCAACAATGAACTTTCGTATGTATATAAGTAATGGACAGACAGATATTAAGTATATGAGGACAGGACAGTATACCTGTAGCGTAGTCTGAACTCCAGCATGAACGCTGTACTCCAGCAATTCACTGTCAATCACCTTGTTCATTCCCTGAGGAAAAGAGAAACAGACACAATTAAACTAAAACCAAAAAGCTAAAGAATGCACACACACACACAACACAGACTTTAGGATATATTTAGGATATATTTTCCTGGACTTCGACAAAGCTCATTAAGAAAATGGAGACTGTATCATCAATTTATCAGACACTTAATTATTCTTATATTATTATTTTTAAAATACTCAAAACTATAGCATTATCACTGTGGAGAAAAAAAAGAGATTGTGATCGCACTTTCTGCCATACTGCTCAGCCCTATAAAGATCTGTTCACATGGCCTTTGTTTAAAACATTTAAGGGTACTTACCTCAACCTCCTTGTCTCCAAGCTGGGAGCCTGAATCCAGACTGCCTCCTGTGGCTACGGGATAGGGGCCCTCCTCTGGCTCCTTCATAAATACTGGCCTGTCCTCCATGGAGATCCACTCCTGGTAAACACGGACTACTTTACGCATCGCTGCAGCTTCGCACATGGGAAGGAGAAAGGCCTAAATTTGGAAGACAGAAATATGAAAAGGTAATATTAGTACATAGACATATTCTATGAAGAACAGAAAATGATCATACTGCTCATAAAATCCCGCCCCACTCCCTGAAAAATAAAGTTACTCCTCTTTCACCTGTCTAAAGATCTCAGTGATGAAGTTGACGTTGGTTCTGGAGCTGGTCAGAACTCTCCTCACCACCTCCATGTCTGTCAGCTGCTCTTCATCCATGGAGCAGAGTGAGGAAGAGCTGGGCTCCCTCTCTGTCAGCGTGGATGTGTTGGAGTGGCTTTGTTCAGGTTCATTCCCAGCCCCTGGACCCCCACATAACCCCATGCTGCCTCCGCCTGATCCGGATAAACTCCCGCTACTTTCCAGGTGACTGTCGCACCGAATCCCACCTCCGCCGCTGTCGTCTGAGCTGCCTGCAGAGCGAGCTGCCAGGCCGGCTGCTGCTCGCTAGAGGTGAAACAAGGCAAAAAATAAATAAATAAATAAATAATCAGAAAATAATATCCCATATAAATATCTGTGGAGAGTTCCTGTGTAACAGTTTGACATGTTGTCATTCGTGTCTGCTGTTGTGGAACATTTTCATTCTATTTAATATCCTTTGATGTTTTAAACATCTGAAATCTGGTCAGGACCTTACTTATTACTAGAGCTCCAACAGGAAATTGATCTTCAAATTCTTGAATAATTCATTTTTTTTATTTTTAAGAAGAATTTCTCTTTATTTTATTTTAAAAACTGAATATAGTGAAGTTTTGGACGGTTGGTTGGACAAAACGAGATATATAAAGACATCATCTTGAACTTATCTCTTTCTTCCATAAAAAAACACTAATTGATTAACTGAGAAAGTTAAAACGCACACTCTGTCCTTTGCCAAAATGTGTGTGTGTGGGTCACCTGTATGTTCTTGGGAACGTTCTCTCCCTCTGTTCCTGGGATATGTGTCTGTGTGTTGGGTCGTGGCTCGAGCCAGAAGGAAACCAGCCAACGGATGAAGATGACTCGTGCCTGAAGGAAGCTCTCCTTGGTGCAGTACACTGTCTCGCCGCCGTCTTGCTCCCTGCGCACCACGCTGTAGTAGGGCTTAGGCCGCATTGGAGGCACATCTGCAGGCAAAGAGGAAATCTTTATTTATGTGGTCTAGGGTTACAATAAAACATTATTGTGCGATGTGTTTCAAACGTCTACTGGATTCACAGCATCCAGTATCTATTAAAGAGCTAATGTAACTGACCCAGAATTGGGTTGTAGAGGCTGGTTTCCATGGCGAAGTTGGGAAAGATGTGAGGAAGGTAAAACTTCCTGAAGTGACCAAAGAGGAAGCTGAAGCCACGCTCATGGTTCTCTTTACAACGCCACTCAAGAGACTTGGCCTGGACACACGGACACACACACAAAGACAAACAAGCTTGTGTTACAAACGGCGCATCACACACACAAAATCGTGTCAAGAGGAGAAGAGCACCATTGTTTTAGGGGAGAATGTAGCAAGAAGAGAAGTCTGTTAGTGTCAATAAGAGATGAAATTTATATTTGTTAGTGATTCCAGGAAGGGATTAGATGACTAATTCATCTGCCATCAAGTTTCTATATATATATATATATATGATGTCAGTATATGACAGCACTGAAACCTGGTTTCTCTCATAATGTTTAGCATTAGTGGCATTAGTAATGCATTGCAATGGTGTAATGGTGTAGGTAGTGTTAGCTGTGTTAGTAAGAAATGATGATAATACCTGGTTTACCGTGTATTTGAGTAGAGCTTCTAAAAAGTAAGCAGTGAGGTCTTCCTGGTTCTTGTCACCTGACTGGGGAGGAACCAATGGAGTGATCTCTTCTGGGGTAACCTGAGCTGCAGGGGGAGGTGCGAGGAGGTGTCATTTTTATATTGCACTGAACACTGCAAAATGTGGTTGTTTCTATACATTGTGAAAAAACATTTACAGGGTTTTAAATCTGATCCGATAGTAGCTTGTCAGACACATTGAGCCCATGTTGAGCCCCTTTATAAAATCTGACCGCGTTATTGTGTGTGTTACTTCTACTAACTCTCTGCTAAACTCAGCGGTGGGTTGATCAGCGTGTCCAGGGTGCGTGGGGTCCCATGGCAGAGCGGAGCTGGGAAGCCAGGAATCAAACAGGCAAACATGCAGAGCTGCTCGCGCTCCGCATTGCTCTGTAACGCCTGCATCCACAGCAAGAACAAGCGCACACCCTCACGACGGATCTACAGCGCAGATGAGAGAGGGAGAGATTTAGAGTTTAGTTGTTTGTTTGTTTTCTGACTTAAGATTATATTTCTCACTAACCTTACCATTAAGATGTAGAGGGAAGCAGTCAATTTGTTTTAAGGATAGCACTAGATTACAGCCAACTACATATTCTAACCATTTGGGTGAAATGTGAGTATGAACTGTGCAATTTGACTGGTGAAGCGGTGATTAACTTATTAACAACTTGTGAATTACTGTCAAGTAAAATTGATTAGTGTTTCAGTATTCCTTCATTATAAAGATTTGGCTCCCGTTCTTGAAATATACTGGGACTAATGATGCAACACATAAGTGACACACTGTGGGCTTGCGTTGACTACAACATACAAACTTGTGTTTATAATGCTGTAACTGTAGAGAAATATAGGATGATCGATGCTGGCCATGATCGGCGATGTGTCCTCTGGCTGACTCTTTATTGTGCATCGCAGTCTTCCTTTTTAATACTGTTTCTATTTTATCTTGTCCTTGTTTTGTTTTTACAATGTTCACATATTGTGAAATGTAGGCTGACTAGCACAGTAATGATACTAAATCATGCACTAGGATGATGTCAAGTTGCAAAAGGATGCACCTACTTCACTTTTCCTATGAATTACAAGTAAAGAAACAATAGGAGGCCATAAACAGTGCGCTAGGACGCAGGGAGGATTAGGATCTAGGATCTATGACTGACTGGCTATTACAGGGTTACCAGCAAATCAGGAGCAGTACCTTCAGAGAGTTCCCAGTGTGCAACAGCTTCTTGAGTATCAACCCTGAGAAAGAAAGACAGAACACAAGGTCATCTCTGATTGATTTCTATACTTTTGAACTGGTGGGAAAAGGTTGCCAAACTGCAGTAAAGCGTTCTTAATGCACACATTGATGTTGATTAACTTTGTGCCATTTGTCTTACTGATCCTCTCACTGATCATTTGAGACGCTGCGCACACCGAAACCGGTTAAACCTGATTCAGCAACACATAGTTTGCTATGATCTTCTGCAAAAAAAAAAAATCTAAACTGTAGCATGTGTTTTTTGGAAAAGGATTCAAAAGGTGGTTTTCTGTGCTAGTTACCGATGCTGTGGAACTGCCACCGGCTCTGGATCCTCTCTGGCAGGAGCTGGAGGATTTTCTACAAAAGACAAAAAAGATTCAGATTATGAGAAAAATATTATTATAGGTTACTTGTTACATGTTGTAAGATATAAAATGTCACAGGCTGGCTGGTTATTCGCTGAATTCAGACTGCTTTATGAATACATTTAAGTCAGTTTGACATTTATTAATCATCTAACTAATACCTAATAAGGAAAATCTATATTAAGCACATTCCTTTTAGCCAAGTGCTCACTGGACTTGTGCTCAGCCTTGTTCTGAATTTAAAGTGTGCGACGAAGGGCCAAATGGAGGTCAGTAACACACACACACACACACACACACACACACACACACACACACACACACACACACACACACACACACACACACACACACACACACACACACACACACACACACACACACACACACACACACACACACACACACACACACACACACACACACACACACACACACACTGCTATCTTATGAGTGTTGCTAAATTCCAGTGGTCTTGGACTGAGGTCAATGCCAACTGGTTGCTGTGGTACTGACCAAGACCACCGACAGAAGGTTAGGAATCACAAACACTTGAGTGATTTAGTTTCACATAATGTCAGACCTGTAGCGATGTGGCATTTAGTATTAAGATTTAGATTTCCATTTTAATAACAAATGTGCAATAATATTTTATTACCTCAAAGATGAAGAGGATGGAGTCCAGCTCCTCCCTCTGAGACTTGTGACCTGAAACACACAAACACAAACGAACACAAACACAAACGAACACAAACACAAACACATTAGATATAGCAGTGATACATCACTTTATATCTACCTTGTGAAAGTTGACCAGTCAGAGCTTGGTTCTTGACGTTGACTGTGACTAAAAACTTACCCTTTTGCTTGAGGTTGACCTCAATGGTGACAAAATTCTCAAAGAAGACATAGTAGATATGGGAGTAGTTCAGGTCAAAGAACTGTTTCAGCTCTGAAGGCTCTGCGTTTTCTGGAAAATTACACACACACACACACACACACACACACACACACACACACACACACACACACACACACACACACACACACAGGACAAAAGCACCAAGGTTAATTCAAAGACTGTCAACAAACTTGTCCTTGATTCTAACAAACTGTCTCATTGCTGAAAATGACAGTCAAATCATACGTTCCTTTACCAACCCCTTATTGTACATACAAAACATCAAATGTGCTACTCAACTTGACCCCGATGTTCTACATGTTTAGTCCCATGGCTGCAAAGCAAAACAAATATCAGGGAGAAAGGGAGAGAACTACAGACTAAATATCTAAGTAATGTGATTTTAAGACATTTCAACAGTTCAACCAGCTGTAGGCTCTTCTGTCTATACGCATCTATAACAACGAGAAAAGAAGCTGTTGTGAAGATCACACATTTCTGAATTTTCATCACAGGAAGTATGAGTTTGTGTAACATAACCTCACTGCAGCATCTTAGTTCTTAAAATATGCAGCTGAAGAGACCAGCTACAGTTTCAGATATCCAGCATACTGCTCAAAAAGGATGGGAAGTTTACATTTGTGTGTTCTGAACTGAATCTCAACTCCTCTGGCTGTCATTTGGGAAGGAGACACACTGACTCAGACACAGAGATAAAAAAAAACACATGCGTGCCATTACTGAAAACACAACCACTCCGATAGATCAGGGTCAAAACCGAACAAAAACACACAAGCATGTGCACAGATACACACACTTTCTACTCTTCTCATCTATTGATGTTGCAATACTGGGTTGTAGCATTGAATGCCGCGTCCATGATGACCAGAGCTGCATTTAACTTTTGTTCTACGTCACAGTCAACAAGTGTGCGAACCTGTAATCTATAAAAAATGACCTGCCTTTCTGTAATGGTCTAGTTTCTTCCGACTACAATTAGACTCAAAATAACAAAATACCAATAAAACAACATGTTGCATTACCTTACTCAAATAAATGCTTTTGCAAACGTCTAAGAGAAAACAAGCTCCTTGAGGGATTGTTGTGGCACGAACAGCAAAGCTGCCTTTGACTCCTAATAATGGAATGAAACTCTGACCTTGTAATGTGATATAAAGTGGCAGCATCTCCTGTCATCAAACACAGGTCGTAAACACAATAGAATGTTATTCATGCGATTTTAAGGTTTTAAACCTACATATAAATGCAGTCAAGGTTAAGTCAGCAACTGTAGGCACACCCAGCTATTTATTTTTTGCTCTGACAATAACAACGAGGCCAAACAGGGCAAGGGAGAAGTTACTTAATAACCTGATTGCATCAAAAGTGTGTTGTGTGCGGTCTTTCAGATCAGATAGGAAATATTCTAGCACAACACTTTAAAACAACACTCTTAGTGATCAAGGGAAACAGCTTTCAGGGAGTTTTCTACATTAAAAAAAACATCAGAAACATGGACAAAAATTATATATATATATATAAAACCTGCTCGTGCTCTAAAGTGGCACCGCTCCAGCTATCAATTCTTATCAACGCTGCGACGAATAGTGCCCACATGCAATTTCCTCAAGTGGTGGTCTGGCACCATGATGGCTTAAAAGTGCGTGGTTAGCTATTGTTCAGCTGTCTGAGCATTCCTTCCCAAACAATGTGACTGCAAATGTGTTTGTGCGAGTTTGTCTCCGTGATTGTTATCAAGGTCCTGTGTTCCCCTTAGAGCACAGAGAGGTGGCACACCCCTTTCTCTCTCTCTGTCACGCACCCACACACACACACACAAACACAAACTGCCCAGTAGCTCTTACAATAGAAACAGGAAGTTGAGCTACTGTATAGAGAGGAAATAGTAGAGGTCATTTCCCTCTCCGGTCAGTGTGTTTGTGGGTGTGTGCATGAGTGAGAGCAAGTTTGTATCAGTAAAAGACACACACGCATATGTACACACACACACACACACACACACACACACACACACACGCACACACACACACACACACACACACACACACACACACAACATTGCAGTTGGTGTTGTGTTGTGACACATCTAAACACAAAATAAGACACTCAGCGTTTATCACACACTATGTCTTTGTCCAGCCAGTACCCGGGCACACCCCTGGAGAAATCACAACAGTCAACACACGCGCGCGCACACACACACACACACACACACACACACACACACACACACACACACACACTGTAATGATAACATGACTCCATTCAAGACACGTCAAACTCAATTCAATAATACAACACACCCAGTTTAAAGCACTCTTCTGACACGCTGTTGACAGCAGCTACCCTCGTTCACTTATATTTTATTTCTTTTAGTTTTAATAGTGCCCATTATTTTCCATTATCGCCCTTCTAAGCCGAATGCGTCTAACTTTAAAGATGAACATATAACAAGCGATTAAATGCGTTGCAATGGACTACAGGTGAGATGCCGAATTCATCAGTGGGTACTAAAAAAATAAGTTTTTTTTTATTTTATTGAAGGGTTGTGCTTTTTTTTTTTTTTACATGCAAGGCAACTTTGAATTTGGTAATTTTCGATGTGAGTTTTGGTGTGGCATGCAGTGTGTGTGCGCACAGATTAGAACGTAGAAGCTAACCTGTTAACTGCTTCATTATAATAATAATAACTCACCTATGACTATCCTTAGATGTTTCAGCCTCGTCAACACGTCCTTTTTAGGGTCCAACACTTTCTGTGTTGATTTTTTAACGTCCCCATGAGGTTTTTTGGAGAACATTCCTGGGGCAGGAGGCACAAGAAGGCGATGGCAGACAGCAAAGGAGGGGCTGCAGCCGTCTGTAGCCTCGACTAGCGTTAATCTTCAAACTGTAACGTTAAAGGAAAACCGTTGCTCCCCCCCGGTCATGTATCAACGCTGCGGCTTCAGCAGCCCTCCGCAACAACGCGGAGCACAGCGAGGGTTGGGTTTAATCGGAGAAGACGCATTCTGTTTAAACTAAAGACAAATATGTAGAGCGAAGAGGGGCAAAGCATCCATCCATCGCAGCTCCCGTCCACAACAGTCCGCAGCCTGAAGGCTAAGCTGGCTAGTTAGCAAGCTCGGCTGTTCACTTGGAAAACATCATGGCGGAGGAGGGAGGAGGGAAAACAAAATAATGGATAGCAGAGAAATTCAACGAGAATATATTTTTATTACGTTTTAATAAAGTGTTAAACGACTGTTGTTAAATTGTATTTTTTTATTTATGACGCAAACGCCGTTTCCAGTTTTTAAAGTTTGAAAACGCCCGTTGACAATTCTGCTCGAACACTCCGCCTCAAGCCGTACAGCGTTGCATCCTGGGTACCGTATTTCACGACTTTTCGTTAGGCCTTTTAGCGAGGCGGATATGAGCGCCGCAGAAAACTACAATTCCCTTATACAATTAAAAAGCGCCTTCCTTCTGAGATTTGTTTTTAGCTTAGCCTGAGACACACGAGTGAAATTGTAACCGAGATATAAAAAACAAGTTTAAGCTTAATTTCTCTGAAAATATTATTTTCTTTCAACATTCTCACCAACGTCCTGCACCTCTCCACATTGTAAGTACTGATTTAGTCTGAAGCCGTGTATTCCTAGAACAAGTCGTGCTAATCTGGCTTGCTGATGTGCTAACATGATGTTAGCTCGACGTGTTGTTGATGTTTATTTGTCTTGGATAATTTACTGATAACGGTAAACAGCTTTATTAGCCTCATTAGTGACATTTGCTTTACCCGAGGAAGTTTTTTAAAAAAAATCACTACTAACTCAAGCCACACAATAAAATGTCCATTCTTGTTTTCAGTGATGTCTATTGACGTACAACTGTATCGCATTTAAAGCATAAATTACCGTATTTGTGCATATTAGATAAACAATCAATGAAAATGCATATTAAATATCATTTACTAGGAATAGAAATTACATTGCGACCCTGCATCACTACTTGCATTTTGATTAAAAACAATATCACACAGTCAAATGAATAAAAAAACAAAAACGCAGAAAACTACTCGACTATGGACTAAAGATTAGACTGATCATTGAAAGACGGGCTTTGCTTTTTTTGTTTGTTGATACTGCAGTCATGATGCATCAGTGAAGCAATAGTTGTGACCAGAAAGCAATTTGACCTGAACGTTTAAACATGTTTAATCATGTCTATAAATCTGAAGTGAGAAGTGACTGCTCTGCATAGTAATACAGACACATCTATTACACACTCATGCCGCTGTAATTAAACATTATTTAGATGGGAAAACATAAGTACTGGATGTAGTGTGCACATGCTTTACATTTCTTTTTATCATCTATAGGTTAGCTGTATCTGTTGTAGGTAAAACAGCTAAAAGAGCCTCACAACGTCTTTCTATCTAACACTACCAGTCTGTAGTTGATCCGTTGCCATGCCGGTGCACCGTGACCGGGAGAAGAAGGAGAGCACAGCAGAGGAGATGGAGGTAGAGGAGCATGAGCAAGAGGCGTCCAGCTCAGAGGAGGAGGATTCTGACACCTCCTCCGTCTCCGAGGATGGAGACAGCTCTGGTGAGGAAAAAGTCGAAAAAAGAGTACAACCTTTTTTTAAACAATGTCAATAAAAAGGTTTATTCATGTGTATAAAGTAGTTACTGTTAAAGGTTTGACTGGATATTCATACTCCGACACATAAACAAGCAGAAATATGTGTCTGCCATATCAATTCTTAGGAAGCTAACTTCCATCGCAACTCACAATGGCTAACATAGAAGTGTGTGTCTTTCTTTGTCATGTTCCAGAAATGGATGAGGAGGACTGTGAACGGAGAAGGACGGAGTGTCTGGATGAAATGTCCAACCTAGAGAAGCAGTTCACAGATCTCAAAGACCAGTAAGACTGAAATAGTTAGATTGATTTCAAGTTTACTTTTTGTTATGAAATGTACAAAAAGTAACTCTTGTGTTCGTGTGCAGGCTGTATCGGGAGCGTCTCAGTCAGGTGAACAGCAAGTTGACAGAGGTGGAGGCCGGCCGGGCAGCAGAATATCTGGAGCCTCTGGCAGTACTGCTGGAGAACATGCAGGTCCGCACCAAGGTGGCAGGTAACTTCAACACAAAGACACACTCACAGAGGCTTACACACTCTGACGTACTCATTCACTCTCTTATTGTGTGTTTCCCCCTCTGTCTTTGTCAGGCATCTACAGAGAATTGTGTCTGGAGTCTGTGAAGAACAAGTACGAGTGTGAGACTCAGGCAGCATGCCAACACTGGGAGGTCAGACACACTCACACAAGCACACGTTTGTACTTATATACTTCAATCCAAACTGCCCTTTGAAGGTCCAGTTTAAAGTGAGGGCTAAAACGTCCTCACTCCCAAGGTCTGAAACTCAATCTGGTCCTTGCAGAGATAGACACAGATACACACACACACACACACACACACACACACACACACACACACACACACACACACACACACACACACACACACACACACAATTTTCACACTTAATTTTATAACAGGCAAGATATTTATCAAAAGGGAGTGTTCCAAAAGAAAGACACTCATTGATTGAGTCAGATGCACGCTTGTGATCTGATAGTTTTCTCTAATTTTATCTGTGTGTGTGTGTGTGTGTGTGCTTGTGCGTGCAGAGTGAGAAGCTGCTGCTGTTCGATACAGTGCAGAGTGAACTGGAGGAGAAAATCAGAAGACTGGAGGAGGACAGACACAGCATAGATATTACATCAGGTAATATCGCATGTGATGAATGTGCAACTAAATACAGTACACTACAAGCACTGTATATTGTATCTGTGTGTCTCTGTGTGTCTCTGTCAGAATTGTGGAACGATGAGGTATCAGGGAGGAAGAAGAGAAGAGATGCGCTAAGCCCAGATAAGAAGAGGAGACGACCTTCAGTGGTGTCTGATATCCTTTCACTGCTAATACCTCTTTTACTGTTCTCATTGATACCACTGAGTACTTTTACTGTTTCTATAAAACTATGGCATCTAGATTTGTCTTTATTTATGTTTAGATTTAAATTCTTCTCTGCTTCCTGTGGCACTCTCCTTAACTCTGCTCACGCCCATATATTGTTTACATGCTGCCTGACTTGGACATCCTGGAGGACTGGACAACTATCAGAAAGGTGTGTGTGTGTGTGTGTGTGTGTGTGTGTGTGTGTGTGTGTGTGTGTGTGTGTGTGTGTGTGTGTGTGTGTGTGTGTGTGTGTGTGTGTGTGTGTGTGTGTGTGTGTGTGTGTGTGTGTGTGTGTGTGTGTGTGTGTGTGTGTGTGTGTGTGTGTGTGTGTCTCTTTGTCTTTTAATAACCCCTGTATTTGTGTGTTGTCTTCCAGGCTGTGGCTACGCTGGGTCCCCACAGAGGGAAGGCCGACTCTGACAGCCCTGTGTTCCCATTCAGACCAGACAGAAACAGATCCATTCTCAACTGCTGAGAAACACACGCACACATCCATACAAAACACACACATACAGTTACACATCAGGAAACACTCAAGGACCTCAAACACATGCACGATGCATGCAGACATTTATATATGACACTCAACCACTACACTTCTCAGCTAACAGCGACACCAGTCGGTAAGCTGCCTCTCATGCTGGCAAGCACACACAATAAAGACTTACGGGTTTGCAATCCATTTAAAGACCAAACAGGAACAGGACTACTATTATTTCCACTGACACATTCCCAACACTTCCAGTCTGACATGGGGTATTGATTTTTTGTTTTGTTTGGTGTTTTCACCAGTCTTTGTTTCTGTGCAGTCAGTGGACAGATAAAAGAACGTTTACCTATTAACAGACAATTATAAGCAAATAAAGGGTTTAATTCCAAAATGACACACCATCTAAACCATTAAGGAAAAATGTTAAGCCCAGAGTTCAGCCTTTTTTAAAGGTCCAGTGTGGTCTAGAATTTAGTGGCATTTAGTGGTGAAGTTTTAGATTGCAACCAACTGGAAACCCATCACCTCTTTCTCTCGGTTCAAACATAAAGGAGAACCTACAGTGGCTGTGAAACACGAAAGGTCCTATGTAGAGCCAGTGTTTGGTTTGTCTCTTCTGGGCTGTTGTAGAAACAAAGTGGTGACTCCATGGAAGTGCCGCTCCCTGTGTAGATATAAAAGGTTAACATTACAATTCTTATTTTTAGATAACTCAACACCAATGTAAACATAGTTATGAAACTGATATTCCATTTTATGTCAATAGATACCTTTTAAATGTTGGACCTTTGGACACACTAGACCTTTTTAAAGGCTGATTATTGCTGTAGCTGTGTTACATTAGCACTACATTTCAGTCAATGTAATACATACATAGAAATTACTGTGTGTCCCAGATTTGTGCAAAATATTGAAGAGTCACTAGACACGCATGTGGGTGACACAAGCAGGCTTTTTATTTTATTTTATTTTAAATAGAAGGCCAATACAAAATGTCACCTGGCATCACAGTAAAATCAGTTTTCATTTGTACGCCATCCTTTCAGACAGCGTTTGATCTGAGAGGATTAGATCACAGCGTCTTTAATGTTAGTTAGTGTTACAGTTTGGATTTTCAGTCCTTGACATTTTGAAGTGGATCAATCCACTTTGGTCGTTTCCGCAGACCACCTTCATTCAAGTTTTTAATCCTCCCATAAGCTTGTCTTTAATGAGGGTGCCATTGTCTTAATACATTAAAGTAACCCAACAGTGTTCTCGAAACTGATTTTATTGGTGGTGTGTTCACATAATTAATACGAATGAGGGAAGTGGCCAAAATCATTTGGCTTTGACTGCGTCCGTGTCAACGGGCCATCCAGAACTTTAATTTTTTGTACAACCTAGTTCACATCCAGAGTGCACTGATGCCTAGATTTGGTGAACGGCGTCATGTGATTGCTTGTGTTTTTATCTGTGTTTCACAGCTTCGTTATCACACACACAGTTTAGTTCATCTAAAAATTGAGTTTTATTTGGCGATACTGGAGGTTTTATTGTTTTTTTCTTTGTGGAATTTAAGCTCTCAGTGACGAGGTCAGGGTGAAGGCTTCGTCACTGCACATTATTGTGTGTGAGATTTATAAAGTTAAACCTCAAGGGTTAATAACAAAGCTTCCAATGACACACAAGGAAATGCTGGTTTATATACAAACCTTGTCAATTGTGCCATTTGTTTTATATATATATATATATTTTTATGTGGATCTGTTTAAATGTCTTGCATGAAAATAACACTTGCATTTTTGTTTCGAATAGTTAGATGGTGATCACAAGACAGTTTGTACAGCATCCAGAACTCCACAGTTACTACACTTGAAGTTCAACTCTGTAAAATTAGTCTTTCTCTCACATCTTTGAAATGAAGAGTAGTTTTCCTGTTTTCATTGGTGCATTACGTTTAAGTTAATTTTGTTGCTGTGCGGTTGCGGTTGAGACAAACTCAGTGATAGCAGTAATTAAAATGCAAGAAGGAAAGAGAGGTTGTGTGTTTTTTAACCCCAGGGGACTTCCTCATACCAACACCTCAGAGGGTATTTCAGTAGAGCTTCCTTTACACCATTATACAGTGTTTATGGGATACCTGGGCATGTTGAATCCTTTTTTTTTTCCCTCACCAAACTTTAAGAAAATCCTCCATTTTTCATGCATCAGCAAGCAAAGTCAATTTACTCCCCTCTATATGTAACACTACATCACTGCGATTGCAAACGGGTATTAATAGAATCATATCAACACATCAACAGAAATATTTTATAATTGAGGACCAAATAAAACATTAAGGTATCCCTTTAAAGTTGCTGTTAAACCGGTATTACTGTTACATTGTCTTCTTACACATCTACCTCTTTTCTCTATCTCTCGCTCACTCTTCGCGTTTGCATTATTAGCCATGGACATGAAAATGCTTTCATCTTTATCTCAATCCTGACAGGAGCTGAGTTTATTGTTTCGGCGTATTCCTGGTTTTTATGGCAGATGTGCAGATTGTTTTTTTTTTATAGCCTACTGTGATGATGACTAATAGTACAAACTAAACCACGTTCTTCCAATCTTGAACCTTCCACAGAAACAACCCACTGTTTATAAAGGATGATAAACAAACTGCCATTTAATAATATTGATTTTATAAACAGAGGCTTTTGAAGATTAACGTGGTGACGTAAAATTCGAATCAATATTTTTCTGACCGTTTCTGTTGAATAATGTACCAGGTACATTTGTGTCTTTCTTGTTGATGATGTGGATGGTTTATACAATTAAAAGTTGTTTTTATAAGTACTTTGTGGTGTCTGTCCTCTGTATTTTTAGCAGCGAAGACGCTGACAGCAAGGCTTAGTGTGCACATTGATGGTTTACTTTACAGTCCACATTTTAACCATGGCTCTTTGCAAGTGATAACATCACTAATGACTATGAAATATTTAGTGGTTTTCTATAACAGCGTTTAGAGTTCTTTACAAGGCCTAGAGACAACATATAAAAAGGAAGAGGAGAGGAAGCTGAACGCAAGACTGTACAGTATATTTTATATATACTAATAAATTTACTATTGATCACACTTCAGAGCATTTAGAAGAATGTACTGTGGATCATCTACATCTACATCTGCACTGACAACACGGTGCAGGGAGAGCCTGTTGTAAAACTGAAATATTTAAGAGGCGACAGGTACCCTTTAGTGCAACCTCAAATTCCACAAATGAATAAAATCTTTAAGTTTAATCACCTCACTATTAATATTAATAAGACAGTTTTAGGCAGGGTTTGTCAGCCTGGTGACAACTATAACCCTCAGCAGAAATATTTACATTTTAATTATAGTGGGTTTATGTTACACAGCCTGAAAATATTTACTAATACGACTAAATTAGTTTGGACAGTCGATGGTAAAACAGCTCGTTCTTCGTGTTATTAACACAGGAGACACGCATCATAAATCTCCAGAGACCAAACGCAAGTGGTTATTGCAAGCTGCTTTTCTTGAAGCCAGAGCCAAAAGTAAGTTATTGTAACAAGGTCAAAAGGACTTTAGGGTTTAAAATAGCTTTTACCATGAAGACAAAAATCCACGGGAGAGCTTGTGAGATTCAGATAGGATTCACCAAGTCTAGACCACATCAGAGAATTGTAAAGCAGCATGTGTTTCATGTTTTCAATTCAGGGGAGAGTCTCAGTATGCTAATATGTGAATATAAGTGTATACTCTGCATGAGAACACACTCAGACCGGATGTGTCTTGTTTTACTAACTGCTCCTTGTCTAGAGGGCGCGCCCTGCAACTAGAGAGATCACACAGAGGGTTTAATAGATTTGTATCTCAGAAGACTTTGATATGACGAGATCACAGCAGTGTAACTAGTAATATTAATGATGGCTCTGCTCTACTACAGCTGAATATTTGATTTCACAGGGATGTTACATCTGAAATTAAACAATATTGTATAGGGTGTAAATGTAATTCGCATATTCTCTGAATTTTCTGTGAATGTGGAAAAATTTATGACACATTAGTTTATCAGGAAGTTGGAGATCACTGTAATGCATGTTGTATGTACATGATAACACTAACCTAACACTCAATAATTTGCGTGTACGGCTCAATTGCACAGCAAATCACACATTAATACGTGAGTAAAATATGGAGACATTGACAATTTGAGTCTTTAATTCATCTATTAATAATCACTTTTTTTTACAAAATTCACATGGGTGTCATCTTTATGGCTTTCAAGTTAGCCTCTCTTCCAGTCGGTCCATTTTAATTCACCACACTGTGACTGCCAGAGATGACTCACAGCTAACGTCTACAAAACACAAGCAGCTAATATAAGCCACTTTTCTTTTCTTTTTTTTCAAGCCTGGGTCATATGCAAGTCATTAAAACATGTTCAAAAGCATTCCTCTTTGAAATAATAGCTTTGTTGATAAAGGCAAAGTTCAGCGAATCCCACAGGGAAGTCGGCTAATTCAGTTACGCACTTTTAAGAAACCGTCGCCTTTGACCTCTGAGGAATATTTAGTTTAAGACCAACTCAGTTCAGACCCAGACAAAACAAGACTTGATGTGATCTGAATTTAGTCTTGTGGAATCCAAGTCAACGACAACACGAATGCTAAGTTAAAATTATGGTGACAATGGCATGAGTGTTCGTATGACAAAATATATTGTATTAATCCTAAAACCACGCATTTCTTCCCTGATAGTCCACGATAATTTAGATTTCTCTTTCTGTGCCAATGTTTTGCGATGATGCCATACGTAAAAACACTCCTTACACTGCCACATGTCACACATATAGCCTTTCTATATGCACACATTTCAACCTAAGTGCCATTTAAAAACCTTTCTGGCATTGTCAAGCAAACGCGCAACTGTTTCTGGTTCATGCAGCAACATCCTCCACACAGACTGATACAGATTAAGCTGCCTAAACAACAGAACCCGTGATTCCACAACAACAGGACCTACTTCACAGGGAACGTAGCTGGATGACGATGGGGCAGAGTGAGAGTTGGACAGAAAAAAAAAGGTTACAGAGCAAAAGAGAGAGGAGAAATACTGTGCAGAGGCATATAGACTGCAACAAACTGGGCCAATGAAGGCTGATGGTTGCCCCACTTCTCATAAAACACATCCTCCTGGTTAGTAAGTAGGTGTAGAAAATATAAGGATGTGAAACAACAAGCTGCCCGACCATCCAGCTACGTCAAACATCTCACAGCGAGAGATAAATCAGGCTCAAATGGTGTCTTCGGGCGAGGGTGTGTGCTCCTCGGGCGACTGGCTGTGTGGTGGCGAGGGGAGGGACTGCTGCTGAGGAGGAGGGAGAGAACCCATGGGAGGAGGGGGAAGGCCGTCGTACATAGGGGGCCGCATGGGGGGAGCGTGGTGAAGAGGAGGAGGTCCACCAAGAGGGAAGCGAGGAGGGAACATCATCCCTGGGGGTGGAGGGGGCCACACTGAAGATGGAAGGAGAGAGTTGGGTTAACTCAGATGTCCTATAAAGGTAATATGTTTCTAAAGAGTTGTGAGGATAATGCTGCTTACTAGGCATCATGGGAGGGCCCCCAGGTCCCCTGGGAGGGTAGAAATCAGGAGGTGGTAGTCCAAAAGGGGCTCTACGAGGAAAGGGACCATCCATGGGGCACATCAGGGGTCCAGGAGGTGGTGCGCCCCCCATCCTTGGATCAGCTTCAGGGGGAGTCCTTCGATCACCAGCACCAGACTGGTAACACAAAGAAGTTAAATATTTGAGAGGCTGGACCGCAAATCCAAACACACACATGATGCTCACACAAATGCATCTCTTACCTCTCTGTGTTCCTGTTCACCAGACAGAAGGCTGTTTTCTCGGTATGGGCCATCTGCATGAATAAACAGAGGAAACGAACAATGATGACGTAGGTGCTTCACATATGTTTGAATGTTTTGAGAACACATGTCGAAATATTCGCAAAAGTTTGCATCAGATATCAACACAATGAATGGGTGACAAGCAGCTCGACTCACCTGCTATGTCTGCAGGGTGAGGGGGTCCCGGAGGGAGACCCCTTGGATGGAGAGGACCTGGTGGGAGGGAGCCAGGAGGAGGTAAAAGACCCAGAGCTCCTGGAGGAGGTAGAGGTCTCCTGTACATCGGACCTCCTGGTTCTGGGAACATATACCCTAAAGTGGAAGACACACAGTGAGAGATGTATGAAAGTCTATCAATATTATATCAACAGCTCTGTAAATAAGTGGGGAAAAAAAAAGCTTGAACCTGTAGTGTCACGTTGATTTTTTGGAAGTGTGTCTGAGGTTTGGCTTAAAACCACTACAAATAAATAAAATGTTTGGTTGAACATTATTGTTTTGACCTTTAACAATAAGTCATATAAACTGTTTTCAGGTGGACTGTCCCTTTAAGGGATCGTGTAATAAATGACCTGATACAAGCACAGTTTCAGGTGTCAAAACTTCAAAATGCATCAAAACTATAAAACAATACACGTGCGCTGTCGACATGCATTTAACGTGCACGTGCATACTGTGAGACTCTAACAGGTGCAACTAATGACCTTAACGATGGCTGTCCAGGACCGGGTACTGTGCATGCTGCTGTCATAGCGACAGAGCCAGCCATAATTAAAGTTATAAGCTACACCTGTGTAGTGATGACTATATGCCATTGTTGTATGCTATACGGGCTTTTTTTTAAACACATGTATAAATAATGTAATAATGACCAATGACAATGTCAATGACACAGCAGAAATGAAGCAGTGCCACATGTAAATATTCCCCTATGAAAGTGAGGATAAATGTTCCTTGCTGCACTCTGAAGGGTAATTCTCACTATGATATGCAAAACCAGCAATCACAAGGCAGTGTTGTTATAAATAGTTTTTATTTTTGTCACCTTGAGTGGGCAGAACTGGAACAAACCTCCTTTAAAACAGCTGTTTCAATCGTAAAAGCTGGTGAAATAATTATAACAGTTTTAACTCTTGAACGATGATCTAAAATTGAACCCTCTGTATGTTCAGGGGAAGGTCAGGCTAACATTGTGTAGGTCAGACTGACCTACACAATGTTACTGATTCTCTCTGTCTTTCTCTTTGTCTCTCTCGCTTACACACACTCACAAACCTGGAGGTCCAAGGGGCCCGGGCGGTCCTGGTGGGGGTCCCCTGCGATCTCTCTCCCATGTCGGGGAGTTTGAGCCACTGTCTGAATGAGGGCCTCCACTCCGCTCCATCTCTCCTTGGCCACCTGGGGGCTCCACTGGACCACGGGGCACTGTGGAAAGGAAAGGCCAGGGAGGAAAGAGATAGTAGGAGGGAATGAAGAGATTATTGAAGAGAAGGAGAGGGCGAGAGCAAGGAGAAGAGGGAGATAAAGAGCATAACCAATCGGCCAAAGACAAAATATCAATTAGACCTGAATGAGTGTGTATGTAAGAGAGAGAGACAGGAAGAAGAAGGGGATTTCTTTCCAGAGCACCAACAGCATGCCAGCATACAGACCGTGCTACTACACATCACATCATCTTTAAGCATCTACAGCCGATCATGCTACAGGCAGCTGGTCATCTCCAACATGCTGCGAGTGTTTATTGTAATGACTTTGTGAGACTGACTATATGTAATTTCAATCGACAAAACCTTGTGATACAGAAACTGTACTCGCAGTTACATCACTAGGAGATATTTAGAGAATGTCCTCACAGTGTATGAATAAAAATTAAGAAAACTATATTTATGTTTGTAGTATTTGTGTCTCTATATTTGTGGATTGTGACTTTCTGTATGTGTGTGTGTGTGTGTGTGTGTGTGTTTGTACTTCTAGGAGACAGTCTAGCAGGCGGTCCATCCATTAATGTGGGAGGAGACAGAAAAGCTCTGGTTTCGGACGCAGGTCGACCCAAAGGAGAAGGACCGTATGGTGATCGTTCAGCTGGAGGTGAAGAATAGTTTGAGGGGTACAAAGTTCAGGTAATCTGGGGCCTCTCACACCTCCAGGCTTTACACCCTCTAGTCACAGGGTGTAATGTAATGTAAGCTCAATAATGCATGTTTGCTCTATTTGTGTGTGTGTGCTTACCTCTGAATGGCAGTGGTCTAGCTAGGCTGTCCAAGGCGTAGGGATCTTTGTCGAGGGCGTCTAGTTTGAACTGTGTGTCTGTCAGCCTGTAAACAAACACACCTAAAGTCAACAAATGACAAACATTTTCTGGAATATGAAATGTGTGATGATGTGTATGATATTAGAAAACATTTCTATAGACTTCAGATTACAGCATTTTTTTTTTAAAATTGTGCCCCAGTTCAAAAGCTTCATAAGGCACAGGCAACTTCTTTTCCTCCTCTAACTTCCCCATTAATTAGAGTTCAGTTACGGTTTGCTTACTTCTGTCTGAAGAGGCCGTTCTCTCTCCTGATGTCTGCTAACTCTCTCTCCGCTGCTCGAGCTGCCAACTGGAAAATTAGGCAGAGATCGATAACATAATATGACATACTATAAGTACAGTCATCAGTAGTTAAATCACAGCCACAAACACCAACAGACTTCAATTTGGTTAGAAAAAAAGCAATCTCAAAACTTTTTTTTTGTTTAGTTTTTTTTATTTAAGTGGTTTGAGGTCAGGTTTTACCAACCCAGTTATTGTGAGCCTTCTTCTCATGTGCTGATATTTGAGTCTGGTAAGATTGTTTGGTTTTCTCCAGCTCTTCCTCCATCTCCCCTGCTCGTTGTCTGTAGAAAAGAAATAACATACAGGTGAAACTCACACGGGAGGCTCACAATTGTCACGAGTGTTTGGTATCTTTTTGAGAATGCAGCTACCTGTAGTTGTTGAGTTCTTCCATAGCCATTGCAATGTTTTTGTCTGCTTTATTCAACTTCTCCTCCTTCTGCAGACGCTCCTTCTCCTCCACTGTCAGCAGCCTGCGGACACAAACGTTCATCAATCGTGCTGGAATTTGCAGTTACAACGTCTCCACAGATGAATCTGTGTGTCTGTACCTGTGCAGCTTGAGCTCATTCTCCTGGTACATTTCTGTCATAATGTGGAGTTTCTGTTGTAATCTTTGGACCTGGACACACAAATAAGCAGATGAGCAAATGGAAGTGAAATGACTAAATCATTAAAAAACAAAAATCGCACTAAGTTGAGGTCAATTACCTGATCTGAGTAGTGCTCAGCGTCTGTCTGCAGGGATAATTTCTCACTCTCCAGCTCCTTTATGCTCTCTAGAGGGGAAAAAACAAAGTGACACACACACACAACAAACATTACATCAGTGCCTAGTCTCTAAACTGATATAACTGTAACTTTGTAACCTTTTAGAAATTACTTGATTATGTCTCACAATGGCTAATTCTAACTGTAGACTTCTCCGGTGTACAGTCGACTCACCGTGCAAGTCTTCTTTAGCTTTGATTTCATCGTTCAGTTTGGCAAACGCTCTGTCCTTATCCTCGTCTACTGATTTGAGGTCTGCATTCAGCTGCACGCAAATACAAATACCATATTAGTGAGTGATCAGAGATGTTTGAGTCTGGTCTAGAACGCTGTTGTGATCTAAGCATTAGGCTGGACGACCGTAAACACTGTGACAGAAATACCTTAGCAGCATAGATAAGTTTCTGGACTTTCTGGAGATGGCCTTGTTGGTCTCTTCCTCCATTCTCCTCTCTTCTCCCTGCTGTCCCATTAGATGTCTCTCCTCCTTCCTCACCTTCTTCTCCCTCCAGATCTGAATCCCAAGCTTTCATCCCCAGCAGCCGATCCGTCAAGGACTGGAGGCAGATGAATATTTGGTATCAAACTCATTTCATGTCTTCTTATTTGAAATAATGTCTACTATTTGATTCCCTGTTTTTAATAGAAAATTCAAGGTATATTAAAACTAGCTACAATATACTAAAATAAATACCGTTATACGTTTGTCCTTATTGGCCACATCCTGTAACATCTTGCTGTGGGCGACCTCACACCTGCTCATCTCCGACTCCAACTCACTCACTCTTTCCGCCCATCCCTCCACCTGCTGTCTCAACTGCAGAGAGAGAGACATGTGGAGAGATGAAAAGATGATATAAGGAACAAGGGAATAGAAAGGGGAGGGGAAGGTACAAAATATGCCAAGAACAGATCAGATATTTTTGTGTTCATGATAAGGTTGTCACGATACCTATTTTTTTTAACTTCCATATGAAACAAACAAACAATATTTGATACCATAAAAAAACAAAGAAAAGAAATCTGCATAAAAAAATAGGAACAAGCTGCACACAATGCTGGTACAGAAAAAGTCACTGAACATATACTGAGTACCAGTGTGTACAACATCCTACCTGAGCATTGCTCTCCTGAAGCAGTGTGTTCTCCTCTCCAGCCGTTTCCAGATTCCTCTGCAGCCTGTCGCTGTTCATACTGTACACTTTCAAAGTGGTTAGTGCCTAGAGAGAGACAGGTGGCGGTAAGTCACATGAAACACAGAGGGACAGAGCAAAAGGAGAAAAAATACAAAGCAGCAAAGAGGTTGGATAACGAAGGACGGTACCTGCTCATCCTGTGACTGGAGGTCTTTGGCTTCTTCTTCAAACCTTTGCATGTTCTCTTCGAGCACTGCTATCTGGAAGGATAACCAAGAAAAAAATCCACTCTATTAACATCACACTACTGCAATGGAGTCTTGGTCCTATTCAAATGTGAATTTTGAAGCATAATTGTTGATGTTACAGTTTGGTATTGTTGTTATATTACAGTGTGTCCTCCTACCCTCCTTTCTTGCTCTGTCCTATGTTCTCTCTGTTGGTCCAGTTGATCCTTCAGTTGGTCCAGATCCCTCTCCAGCTCCCTTTTAGCATGTTCCAACTGTCTGGCTTTGCCCTGGAGTAGAAAAAACAAGATGTTCTCAGAAAACTGCATCAAGTGAGAGCAAAAGAATGCGTGTTAAGTGGTAATGAAGAGTCACATCGCAGTGCCAAATTGTACTCGATCGTGATTCAAAATTTGGCAACGTGAAAAGGCTCACACGTAGTGATGGACCTACAGAGAATTATCATTTGAATCTGCAGCTCCAATTTAAACTCATTGTTTAGCTTTCCGGCCCGAAGGCAGCTATCAGCGAACAAATCCTAAAAACCCAGTGCAGACTGCCTGCTCTGCAACAAGCGGACAGACTCAGTTAGCAATAAGCTGGTGAATGAAGACAGAGGTTTCCTTCAAGAATTTGTAGAGATCAAATGCAGAGTTGGATGTGTAAATAGGCAAGACTTGCCAAATTAACATTAAAGAAGATGATGCCTCAGTGTTCAGTCCAATGACACTTTGCAGAAGTCTGTATTTCAGCAATGTGGTTTTAGTTTCCAAACAGTTAGACCTTTCATAATCTCTTATAAACTCTTTTTTCTCTGCATTACCTCCAGATGTTCTGTTTTTTGAGTGTGTGCCAACACACCACTGTCCCTTAGTGAGTCCTCCAGTTCATCATGCTGCAAATGACACACAAAAAGAAAAGTATATTTAACGATTACATTTAAACTTTACAGTTTTATTAGTTTTATCATTAGTAGCGTTTCTGCTTTTTGATCACACTTCGGCCAACATGCATGAATTTGGTCTCAGTGGTGTGTCAGACATGCTCTGCATGTAGTCAGGAGTCAGTCAGCATTGGGACCTGTACCAACCTCTTGTTGACATTTGCTGAGAGTCTCGAGGACTTTACACTTTTCATCCAGCAGCTGTGCAACCTGTTCAGCCATCCACCGCTCTCTACCTGAGAACAGGGAATACGAAGCTTAAAAACACATTGAAAATATATTTCTGTGGTTCCTAAAATATCTCTGTAACGCGTTGATACACAGTGTGTGAGAGAAGTTAAATTGGCAATGATCAGATATTAATATAATATTTTAAATTCTGTCTAGTCATAAAATACATGATACGAATGAGTAAATACTGTGAACTTACTTCGATACATTCTGCTTTTGACCTGTGAAAAAAGAAGAAGAAAACAGCAGTGAACAAGTAGTCACTAAATAAATGAATTGGCTGATAAAAGAGCGGAGGGTGCTCTGCAAATCCATACAGTGTAATCATAACACAAAGACTTTGTGTTGTTCATGCATATACTGTATATATATACACTCACAGAGCTGTAACATCTACAGGTGAACAACAGCATTGTCATCAGCCCCACCAGGCTGGTGAAGATGACTGGTTCCCATGGCACCCCGTACAGGTCTGGCCCGGGTCTTATATCATCAGGCAGTGACGAAACAACCTGAAACGAAGAAGAAGAGAGATCTGAATGAACATCTTTAATCAGAGATGGGGTGATCCTTGTAAATCTGGGAACGACACTTGCTCCACTCTATTTAACTCAGTGGATTATACACAGATAAGTGGAGATGAGGCTCATCTCTACTCCTAACTGTTGCTTCAGTGGGTCAGGTTATGCTTTTATAGGTCAAAAAATGAACTATTTCATCACTGAATAGTTGTAATTGACCATTAAATCGTGTAAGCAATGACTACTCAGCCTTAACTGTTTACTACACAGCTGTTACTTTGAGGAGTGATAGTAAACACCCACATATTTATGCTATAGGTTCACAAACGACAGGAAAGCACGACATCACCTGATCACACGAGATGAGTTAACTAAGCTAACTCCGTAAAGATTTACAAACACGCATTAAAAGGCAACATCAAATCTGAATGTCGTCTTGACAGCTGGTTAACGGCACCGACAGGAGACACACAGAGTCAAGCATGAGCTGTAAGAAACAAAAAAGACGCGCTCGGGAGTAGCGGACTGCCCGACAGTCCGCTACGTTACGTCTGTCATTTGTGGATGCTAAGTGGGGGCATGCTAACGAAACCTGCCACATAACGCACATCCTTCACTTTCTCCACGGCGATACTGTAGTAAGCCTCCGCCGTCGTCTGGAAGTCGACCGCTTTGCCGGTCAACTGGTCGCTTGTCGTAGGGTCCGCCATGTCAGATTTGTTTCATCTGGGTGTTGTTTTTTTAGTGGTTTCTTCCATTTAAAACTCACATCAGGAGAGAAAGCTGAAGCCGGGCTAGCGGCGAGCTCACATCCTATTCACAACATCGACGCTCCGGAGCGGACCACGTCGTGCTGCACGTCGTAGGAGGCGGAGTGGTGTTGGATTATCTCTACAAACCTGTTTGTAAAGGTTCAACTTGACTGTTATTACTCAGAAAGACTATAATAAGCATTTATAATAAATAGGAAGGAAGTGAATAAATATGCATTCATTTGAGCGCCCACGCAGTCGTGAAGAAAATACTAGCACCCCTACTCGCGTGAATGGTACACTCCCAACGTCACCAATTGTAAAATGCCACACTGGCACATCGGAGGATTTTCAAAGTAACACCAACAGAAACAGGTGTCATTAAAATAAATGACGCCTTTTATAATGCCGAACAAATCATGAAATAATTGTTTTAAACTTTACGCAATAATATATTAAATGCCATCTTTCTGGAGCGCTGTAGGACCATGTGACGTGTTGAGTTTTGACCGCTGTGCTTATGACAAGCTGGTCTAAGTAGGACACAGGTGAAGCCTTGACTCAGTCTGACATATAAATCAAATGTTTCAAAAAAGGTACTCACCAAACCGGCCTGATTTTCGTCCATTTGAAACTAGAGAATCACGAGCCCTCTCAGAGCATTTTAAACATTTTCTCTTAGAGCAGGTGGATTTCCAGCTGGCTTCAACGTGTGTAACAGAGCCGCTGGCACTGAGGAACGTGAGTGATGTGGCCAAGTTCACTTGACAGCTGAGACGCTGTCAAAGCTTAATGCCATAGGGATCAACATGTCGTATGTTCAGTGTCTTAAAGAAGCAGACTCCACTGTGTGTTTTACACCATAGGAACAGCTGTGTGCACCACTGAGGGTGTGTCAGAGGGTCATTGAAGATGTACAATTGCCACAGACACATAAATTACCTGTCATCTTCTCACAGATATAGGAAAAAGTGATTGTTTTATATTGTTTAACAACAGTATATAATGTGATTGAAATGATGTTTTCTGTACTGTTCTGAAACGTCCCTCTCAAACACAGAAGGGTTATGTCTGTGATTTGCATTTAATGGTGTTAGGAAGAAAGCCAAAAGATGATGCAAGTTGAATACAAAAACAAAATGTGTTGTAGCTGTGTAGTTGGATGTCACATAGCAAACAAACAGGACTTATGACTTGGATTGAAACCTGCTGATTTACCTGTACAGTCAGCCATATGAGGGACTCCCGCACTGCGTGGACATGAGTGGATGAATCTTCAGCGATCTGATGAACATAATCCAGGATTTGCTTCATCACCCCTGGAATTAAAGTTGCAAACATAATGGAATTAAATAAAAATGAAGCTTTGTCACAATGATGTTGGTTTATTATTATTAGAATGCAACTTGAAGTTTTATTGTTTAATGTTTTAAGAGATTACAGTGTAAATCATGTTATGAGCATGTGTTTCACAGGAATGAGGATGCAGCAGGTCGAGTAACGCTCCTTCTCTTATGTTCATCTTTTAATCCGTCTCGATTAAGGCATACTTGAGTCATCCATACCTTCCAGTGTCTGTGGTGGTCCTGGCTGAACGTGACGACTGGAATCAGAAGAGACTCTTTCTTCTTCGCCTCTTTTTTCCTTCACTCCTCTTTTCTTCTCACTAGTTTTTCCCGTGCCTCCATCCAGCTGTCCGTCTTTCTCATCATCTACCCCCATCCTTACATCTCTCGGCACGTTGTTATCCAATCTTACAGAGGAGTCTCCCATCCTACTTGACTCTTCCTCTGTGTCCGTTTCCTTATCTTTGCTGTGTGTTGAACAGGATTCACCGACACAGCTGCCCTCGGCTGTATTCAACAGGGAAACACATGCACTCTGATTGAGATCATTTCAAGTCAAACCCATACTAAAATTGAATATTAACAGAACTTAAAGTATCAATAATATCAGCCTTGATTCTGTGAGGCCATGCAGACAAAAATACCTTGGTGGTTTGGGTCTAATTTTCCTGTGTTGAAAGTCTCTCTCATTCTTGCCAACAGAATCTCCAGCTTCTGAAGTGTGATGAGCGTCTTGGTCTTTTGTTTGTCCTCATGTGGCACCTCTGTGAGCCTCATGCTAGGAGTGACCAGTGTTTCCATGTTATAATGCAGAAGTGTTTCAATATCCAGCAGTATAGATTTATCATTATTAGGGTCATCGCTCATGGTTCCGGAGCTTCCTAAAATATAATCCAAAAACTGCAGCTTGTGCCGCCCAAACAGCCCCATCAGAATGGTCGTCTCATCCGCATTCATGTAGGCAAGGAGGTTGTTGTAATGTCTGAAAGGGTTTTTGATTGGTGGGGGCTTTCTGTGTTTGGAGAAAGAGAACTGTGGTGAGATTGGGTATGAGTCTGGGAGGGTGATGATGTCTGCTGCTGCTGCTGTTGTGATTGAGTGATGGGAGTGTCTGTGTGCAAATCTTGAACATGAACCTGAGTTGAATCAGTAGTCAGAGAGGCTTGTGTCTCGGGTGAGTCCAAACTAGGGGCAGATTCTGTGGCAGGTGTTGGGCTGAAATAGCTAAAGGCGTTTTTGAAAAGACCAAATGCTCCTCCACTTTCACTCTCTGCTATGTCTTTACTGTGACCATCAGACAGCAGTGACGAACCAGTTGGATGCTGAGACACATGTGAAAGAGCTTGTTCGGACATCACAGCCCTGAATTCAACTGTATCACCCTCGGCATCCTCCTTCACTCTTACATCACGATGATTCACGTTTATCTTCCTCTCTTCCCTGTCAGTGACCTCCTCTGTGTCTGTCTTATGATCAGAGTGTATTTCCCTCTCAGGTGAAAATCCCATTGCTGCTAGTTTTGGTGTCTTTAGGCTGAGTTTGATCTCCCTGATGGAGCACAGTGTCATCAGGAAAATCTCTTAAAATCAGTTGATCATCTTTGTTCTCAGCCATCTGTCCGAGTAAAATGTGACCAGGAAGGGTGCTCTCACCTGCATACAGCTGATCATCGTCTGCGTGTTTGATTTTTTCTGTCTGTACACTCAGATTCTTCTCACCTTGCTCTGCTTTCCTCTCATCAGCCTCAGCATCATCAGCACTACTCTCATTTTTCTCCACACCCTCAGCCTGGCTCACTCCTGTCTCGTCTGTTGATATCTGATCATTTCCAGCAATTGGATTTTGCTTTCTTTTTTCTATTTCTTCTTCTAGTGAGCTCAATCTATTCACAGTGTCATTCACATCTTCGCTGGCCCGAGGGCAAAGCCCATTTGAGCATTTCAGACTCTCGTCTCCTTCTTTGTCCCTCATCTCAGTGTTTGCACTCTCCTCCTCTTTCGCTTCATCCCTCACCCCTTCCACCTCTTCCTGTTTTCTGTTTTCTTCCTCTCCCTTCTCTTCTTCCATCTGTGGGCTTTCGGTCTCTCTCTTTTCAGCCTGCGTGGATGTTTCGGAGAGCACACTTTTTAAGCTGTCCTCACCTGATTCTGACTCTGGCCTGTCTATCTGAGGGGGAGGTGAAGAGTGGAGGCTGTTTTCAATCCCTGCCTGTACTTGTTTTTCTTCACCCTTTCTCCCTGCTTCCTTTAACTCTTCCACCATCAGTTTTTCCTCTTTTAACTCTTCTATCTGCTGCTGCTTTTCCTCTTCTTGGTTGTCCTCTCCTTTCATCTCCTCCTCTTCCTGTTGCCTCTTCTGCATTAACTCTTCCAACACCTCCTCCTTTAACTCTTCTATCTCCTCCTGTGTCCTCTCCTCTTCCTTTAATTGCTCCAACTCATCCCATTTCCTCTCTTTCTGTATCTCCTTCACTTCCTGCTGCTGCTCCTCTTCCATCTCTTCCTGCTTTCTGTTTTCTTCCTCTCTCTTCTCTTCTTCCATCTGTGGGCTTTCGGTCTCTCTCTTTTCAGTCTGTGTGGATGTTTCGGAGAGCACACTTTTGAAGTTGTCCTCACCTGACTCTGACTCTGGCCTGTCTTTCTGAGGGGGAGGTGAAGAGTTGAGGCTGTTTTCTATCTCTGCCTCAAAATAAGATGGTTGTACTTGTTTTTCTTCACCTTGTTTTTTCTCTTTTTCTTTCACTTCTTCTTTCACTTCCTCCTTTCTCCCCTCTTCCTTTAACTCTTCCACCTCCTCCTGTTTTTCCTCTTTTGAATCTTCTATCTGCTGCTGCTTTTCCTCTTCCTTTAGCTGCTGTTTCCCCTCTTCCTGTATCTCCTTCACTTCCTGCTGCTTCTCCTCTTCCTTTTTCTCCTTCTGCTTTCCCCCCTCAGCTTCCTGCTCCTTTTCAAATGCATTTATCTCCTCCACCCCCTTTAACTCCTCCTGTTTCTCCGCTTCTGTCAACTCATCTGTCTTCCCCTGTTTCTCCTCTTTCGTTGACTCATCCACTTGCTCAGTCTCAGTTTCTTTAACAGTTCCCGTTAGCACGTGTGCATCACTGTCACTTTGTTGTGTATGTGGAGACACGGTGTCCTGATCTGCATCGTCTTCTGCACTCTCACCAGTTGAAAATATTCTTCGGTCCTCCTCTGAGGCATTTTCAGAAACTATTTCAATACTTATATTAGTAGAAAGGGATGATGCAAACTCCCGAGAGCTGCCTTCAACAGGGTGCCCCTCTCTCTGCTTTCCTAACTCACCGTGATGTGTCTTATCAAACATAGCCTGTGAATGTCCTTTAGTTCTCTCCTCAGCTGTTCCTGATGATAAGAAAGGCTGAATTTCTTCGTTGCTCTCTTGGCTACCACCTCTGGCTTGACTTTGTTCTGCTGATTCATCATTATCACCAATGTCAACATCTGTGGATTCCTCTGTGTTGTCAGTCTGATTTGGGATCTCGTCCCTTTCCTCAAACGCATCCTCTGTTTTGTCCTCCTCGCCTACAGATAGCACCATGGAGTTCAGATTTAAATCCACAGAACTGAAGTCAGGTGCTAAGTTGATGTCAGATTGCGTCAAAAACTCCTGATCAATGTCACTTACGTTTTTCATTTTGTCTTCTCCTGGCTCTCTGTTGTTATCCTCGACTACATTTTGATCATCTTTACCCTCCATTTTTGCAGATCTTTCCTCATCTAGTACGTTTGTCTCTTGCTTGTTGTCATTGAGCCTTGAAGACATTTCACCCACAGCCTTGGACTTTTCATCTAACTTAGCCTCGAATGAAAAATCTTCAGGTAGGACACTATCCGTGCTACTGTCTGAGGTACCTATATTATTATTATTACTGTCAGGCTCGGTCCCTTTTAGAATTTCCTGCACCTGCCTTACTGTTTGTACCTCTTCTGTCAGTGCAGGTTGTGACTGACCGGTATCCACATTCTCTAAGCCTGTTGGTTGTTCTAAGGGTTTGTCCTCATCTATCCCCTTAAAATCACTTCCTGCACCCTCATCGACTTCATTCTTGTCTTTCCCAAAGCCTAAAATGTTCCCGACACCAATATCAAACCAAGAACTAGATGATGGCTGTTCTTCCTTCACTTGGATTGTGTCCTCAGGCTCTCCTTCAGTTATTGTCTCACTCTCTGAGTCCTGATTGGTCAGGCCAAACCCCAGGGTATTTGACAGTCCATTTCCCAGCCAACTCAATGTCCCCATCTCTTCCTTTTCCTCTTGGCTGCCTTCTAAGTCAAGAGACATCCTCCGACTTCTGAATTTCTCTACTGGCTCTTGTTCTTTGTCATTTTCTATTTCTTCGTTTGGCTCTTTTTCTGCGGAATGATCTGTTTTTTTCTCTCCTCCAAAGCTAAGCCAACCAGTCATGGTTGATGTGAAAGAATCGTCTTCTTCTCCACTTTTCACAGCATCATTAGTTTCTCCTTCTCCTCCCAACCCCAGCCATCCTGTCACCGAAGAAGCGAAAGAAGCTTTGGCCTGTATCCCTTGACTCTCTTCTTTTTTCTCTCCTTCAGCCGAATCTCCAGGCTCTTCCTCTGTACCTACTAACCATCCTGTCACTGAAGAACTGAGCCAAGGAGAGTGAGCAGACCCACCTTGTTCTTTGGGAGCCTCCTGTGCTTCCTTGTGAGTCCCAGCAACAGCAGCCTCGTTGGCTTTTTTGCTTTCGTCCTCTTCTGATGCTGTGCCATCAGCTCCCTGTTCTGTTGAAACATCTTCAGATGTTGAAGGACTTCCAGTATTTGTATCATCACTGTGTGGGGTGGTTTGGGTGGTTTCTGACAACTGGATTTGGAATTTCTCATCAACATTATCATCAACATCATTACTGTCCAGATGACTGGAGTCAATGAGATAACCAAACTCATCCATACAGAAGAAATCAGAGTTCTGAATAAAGAGAAGAAATAAGGGCTCTTTAGTAAAAAGACATTGATTTTGTACAGATTCAATTCATATCACAATATGCCACTTTTGTTTTGTTCAAAGGCTCTAGTCTGAAGAGCTGAAATTAAAGTGTGTTTACCTGTGTTTCCACTACTTTCTGCATTGTTGCATGAACCTCCTCCTCCTGCACTGCATCCTTTGGGAAATAACCAAACTGTTTGTCAATCTGAAAGAGAAAAGAAGCAAAGTAGTGATCACAGTTCTGTAAAGAACCAAGGGAAAAGGAGTACAAGAGGAAGAAGAAATCAAAGACAAAGATGGCAGGCTTTAATTGTGAGCTTCATTTCTCCATAGAACACAAAATCGTTGTCTAAAAACTCTGCATTTGCTGTATATATGAGCTTATGCAAAGATATTTGCAAAACACCCAAAATCGCTGCAAAGCTCTGCTTGTACTCTAACTCAATCTGTTGACTTCTATTTCTGTTACTTTTAAATCCTGACATATTCTCTTAGCTTTGATATCAGATGTAACTATAATCTTCAGTCTTCAGCAGAACTGCTTTATCCAAATATTATGTTTTATCCAACTCATTTAATATTGTTTTTTCAGATCTAAAGTCTTTAAATGCATTTTTGGATATTCAGGTGCACATTTCCCTTAGATACCATGGTAAAAAAAAGGTTAATTCACAATGATTAATAATGACATCATGGTATGAATGAACTGGAGTGCTCTCACCGATGTTTGCTTTTATCAGGTACAATGGTAACTTAACTCAGTCAATCACTCCTGAGAATCTAAACTGTATTATAATCAAGACTAATCTCTTCAGCCTGAGGCGAGGAACTGTTTGAACTTGATGAGTTAATCGCTATATGCTGCTTTAAAGATGAGAAGAGTGAGAGAGAACGACAGATATATCAGACATACACTGCCTGCCCAGAGGTCTTCCCTCTTTCCGGCCAGTTTGTGGTAAACAAAGATGATGTCTCCTCGCTTGAAGCTCAGGAAACGGCAATCTTTACCATGGTGATCCCTGATGGCCTGCACTCTGCTCATTACACCTTCATACACACACAGGAAAAGGCAAAGAGACACAGTAACAAAGAGGTGATTAAAACAGAAAAGTGATTAAATCTACAAATACAACAAATTATCATGAAGAAGACTTGATTTGATTATATATACTATATAAACTGTGTGTATTTCGCAAACTGACATTAATAATTTAGGACTTACTTTCACACGCAGAATCACCGCAGATCTTGAAGTCAGACAATAATCCCAGATTTATATGAGGTAAAATCATAAAAACTATGCCTGCACCCCACAGGACTTTGTAAGTCTGTAAAACGGCCATTCTTTTTGTTTTAACAAGAGTGTATCAAAAGAAAATGTCCATAACAGGGGTGAAATAGCTCCAGCCAGCTGTCAAGCTGGCAAGTGGACATTGCCTCTGAGCTGTTGCTGTCATGAAGACTCAAAAGTAAATGAGAGAGCTGAGATAAGATATAAGGCCAGCATGAGGATAATCATTAACATCCGAGAGCTGCTTGCAATAGAGAATACTATCTGGTCAGAGCTCAAAGGTTTTTATTTTATTTTAGAGTTTAACGTTATAGGATGAACTTTACTGAGCTTTGAGAATTTTTCTCCACTACGTGACTCGCTCAGTAAGCTCTATTAGATCCTCCAGAATATCCTCTGTACGAGATATATATATTTCGTCGCTCTGCAGTTGGGCAATCAGCCTTCTCTGTGAAAGCCAAAACTCAGTGATATAAAAAGACTTGACGATATAAAAAGAACTGCAGTTAAAGCAGTACATTTAAAATCAAATTAAAACGTCTGCTAAAGGATACTCAGCTCTGTAGCCACTGACATTGTGTGCAACTTTGTATTTTGTGTTATGTGTCCCGTGTGTTTTTTGTTTTGTACTGCTTGTTATTATGCTGTAATATGTTTAAATTGTGTCTGCAGATGAAAAGTAGCCATAAGCTAACTCTGGTGCATTACATCAAATGTAATCGTTTATGTTTAATACTATACATGGTCCCATTAAATAAATGAAATAGAAAATACACAGACAAACACGGAGACATATGAATGTTTGGCATGTTAAAACATTGGTGGACTTCACCCTCACATGAAAAAAACTGACAACACGATTGGCGTTCGTCACCATGGCAACCGCCGCTGCGCACAAAGACAGCGCAATCACTCCGCGTCCACAAACAAGATGGCCGCCTAGTTTGAAAGTATTTTCCCCACCTGCGAAATAATACTCGTCGTTTACGTCTCCAGAGGGATTTATCTGCTTATTCGCACTTGTTTACAGCTTAGCAGATACAAAATGAAGTCGGACGTGGAGGAGTTAATGCCGAGGCTGTTGCCCGTTGAGTTTGAAGCCAGCGCGGAGGACTTGGACCTGAACGGACCGCCGAGAAACCCCCGAGAGTATCTCCGACAGGTCCAGTAGGTTCACCTAAAAACAAACCACCGCCTCGGTCCTGTTCACAGCTGCACCGTACTGTACTGATGCTGGAGTATTGTAAATATGATGGCCAGTGATAGAAGAGAGCTCGTCATCTAATAACCACAGTATATAAGAGACGGCAGCCATTTACATTTGTTTTTAAATATTAAACACAGGTTTTATTAATGATACTACTAGAGGTCTCTGCTTAATTAGAATCATTAGTAACACCTGTGAAAAGGCGTAACATACTCTGACAGCGACACAATATCTTATCAAAGCACATTGCTCATCTTTTTATGTAACTGTTTGTAAGTGGAGTGCATGAGTATAGGCAGTTTGTCTTACACACTTTGAATGACGTGTTTCCTTTCCCTCAGGTTGGAGGCGTCACTTTGTCCAGAAGTCGTGGTTGCTCAGATTGACCCCAAAAAACTGAAGAAGAAACAAACAGTTAACGCTTCTGTGAGTAAATACACAACATAACACACAGTGCAGTATTAACCTCAATGATAACCTCTGATGTAATTTGTACTATTTGTATAATTCAGAGTCAGGTTGCTCACAAAGTGTTATGTACCAGGAACACATGGACGATATGTATGAGATGATTGTCTGATATCTTTGCCGTCTGTGTTTCAGGTGGCAGGTTGTCATGCTGCTCCAGTGGGTTTCTCACCCAGTCTCAGCTGGCAGAAGCAACAAGTCAGCAATTTCTCAGATGTCAGACAGGTAAAATAAACAACTTCCAGGTTTTCCTTTTTTCTTTTTTTAACTTCAACCCAAGTGATCTTAAAAACCGGATATGCATTTGTGTATTACAGCTCTTCTTTTCTTAAACTACAGCCTGAAATGATTCAATTTACATGAGTGAACAAGGAAAATTATGGGAGGCTGACCAATTCTGGAGTGTGTTCATAACATAATCTGGTTTTACTTTCAGAGCATCACAAAGAACAGGAAACACTGGAGCACCCAGACTCTGGATGACAACGTGCTGATGGTGAGAAGCTGGTGTGGTCGCAGAGTCCGTTCAATAGTTACAAAAGTTGGAGGTTTCATAAAGATGTACATATAACACAAAAGGAAAAACTGAATGAGAGGTTTTGCATTTGTTATAAATTCATATTTTGTGTGTGTCCCACAGCCACAGTTGACAGACGAGGAGGGCTGGAAGAGATTTTGTTTAGGAGAGACAGTCTATCTGGGAACTCCGTCCTGCCAAACAGATGCTGAACCAGCACTGGACTATAGCAAGGTTTTATGAATGTGTGTTTGTGTGATGGAGGGTGCGAAGTTTTTAATGGCCCTGGAACATTGTCATATTTAACATATTTTAATCAGTGAAATTCAGACTGAAATACTAGACTGTATTCTACAAGTGCGAAATCTAAATAGTTGCTTCTTCTCTCACCGCATGTGTGTGCGCTCAGGTGGGCTTCCCTCCCTTCCTAAGCATAGTCAGCAGACTGAACCAGGTAAAAGACCTCCTCCTTTAGACATCGGGTTCACACTCTAGACCAGTTCAACAGCCTGATTATTGTGTATGTTCTCTCATCTCTCTCTAGTCCACTGTGCTGATGGTGCTGGAAGTTCTGATCAGTTGGTTTGAGGACAACAAGTTTGTCCCTCAGTTGGTGAGTTTATTTTATTCACTCCACATTTATCAGGTGTTTACCAACTCTTTACACGTCCAATGCTAGTCACATCACAGTGTTATTGTGTCTCCTGACCGCTCAGTGTAGAGAAGCAGATGTAGCTGTACAGTTTATTTTTGCTTTCCATTTTCACTTTGTGACTTCCCATGTTTGTTATGAGAGGTGCTGATTCACTCAATTAAATTATGTTTGTACTGAATCATTTTCAATGTATGTCTGTTACAGGGTTGCTGGTTATATTCTTTGTTGGCCTGCCTGGAGAAGCCTCTTCTGCCTGAAGCCCACTCCAGCATCAGACAGCTGGCCAGGAGATGTGCTCAGCTTCGGAGCACACTGGTACGATTCACTTTGTACCGCTGTCCTCTAGCCCACTAGTTCCTAACTCGGGGGTCCTGATACCCACTAGAGGTTGCCAGATTTTCAGGTCTTTTTGATTTTAAGGACTGTTAAAAGAGATGGCTTGTATCTCAGAATTTCATTCATTTCTGTGGTGAAAACTAAATGAACTGACGTTGAGATTCGTATTTAAGATCTCACAGATAAGGGCATTGTGACACCTGAACACAAACCTTCAGTTCCTACAAATATTTAACTACTACTCTCATTTTGTCTGTATTGTGTTGGCACTAGACCTCACACTCTGTCTCCTGTCACGGTAGCTTTCACAGCTCATGCATGAGATGCCATAAACTCCATTTCTGCAGAAAGACAGGGCTAAACTATGTTCTCGTTTCTTCGTCAGATCATTTGACATCTGTATGCTGTGGTGCTTTTATGATTCCACAGGAGAGTCAGGATGACGAGCAGCTACCTGCCCTCAACCTGCTCATCTGCCTTGTTGCCAGGTATTTGCCAAAGAGTTGTTTATATTGGCCAGGTCACTTGATGCTTTATATGTCAAGGCTGCATGTTTGCAGTTCTTCTAATTTCCTGTCATCTGTCTTGCAGATACTTTGAGCAGAATGATCTTGCAGATCAGCCAGAGTGAACAGTCGCAGCTGATATCAACAAGACGCTAAGGAGGAATATGTTGTCAACAGTCAACAAGAAACTTATTGAAGATGGAGGCTTCTTAGCAGCCGAGTTGAATCGTAGAAAGAAAGTTTTCGAACAGTGCACACAACCATGGCAGAGGCTCTGGTAGTTCTGCATGTCATGGTCAAAGTTGAAGACAGAGCTGAAAGGACTGGATCATGAACTCACAACCAAGTAACCAAACAGTGTGGTGACTTGAATGGACCTCTGCATGAAGCCAAAGCAGCACCATGCTGAAAAGTGCAACTTTTCCTTTCGCATTTTGTCCTTCAGTTTGTAGATGTGTCGAAGGTTATATGTTCAATAAAGTTATTTGTAGGATGATTACTTATTGTTTAGCGGTTGTTTAAAAAACAAATACCCCAAATATAGTTGCCTACATTAATGTGGCTCTTTAGCTATATCAAATATCTGCACACAGGATATTTGACATTAATGATCACCTTACTTTTTGTTCTCTTGTTCCAGGGTAAGTACCCATCAAATATGCTAAGGCTGACGAGAACCAGCTACATCTGATGATCAGCCACTTGTGTAGAATAGACTGCCTCAACTGGTGACAAAAACATTTACTGCAATTGCGCTTGATATTTTCAATAGAGATGGAGACACCTTCAGAATTAGACATCCTAATCCAACTGTTGATGCATTTAGTCTTGACATGTAGATTTCAAAGGATACGGTTATATACGCTGATAATTGTCAGCTGATAATGTTCAAACATCCCACCTAACTACGTGTGATTGAGAATTTTTGTAAAACAAATGAATGTTACTGATTTAAACTTGGATTTCTGTGATTTTTTAAAGCAAAGAAATTTGATCGTCACCTTCGACTGAAAATTCTGTATTCTTGCATTTTGAATACAAAAGAATAATAACAAGTCATTAATCCAGTAAGTTGAAGTCAGCTGGAGCCTTTAGGGAAAAAAATACACCACACACATTTACACTAATACCTCACCTTTAATTTGAAGCAGTTTGTATCAGTTGGTACAAAAGAGAAAAAAGAAAAACCCAATTTGAACAAATCACATGTACCCACACGAAGATACGAAGACCATGACATTGATCGAATGGTGAAAATACATTAAGGATCAACAGTGTTGTCACATCAGTTTGAAAACAACTACTGTACATTAATGGTCACCAACCACAACGCCCACAGCCTATAGCAGTACCGTTAGTTTGAAAAACGGTCAACAAAAAACATTCACTATTTCAGAGTGCCACAAAAACCTTTCTAAAACCCAACTGTGGGGCCGAAGATGAATCATTTGGATTTAAAATGACGGGACTAAAATGAGGTCTCAAACCTGTTTAGTACGATGTGTGATCAGAGAGAGGTGAGGGAGTTACTGTAACTGAAGTCCAGTTAACATTTCTTTTGCCAAGTAAAGGATGGGAGGAAAATTACAAGCAGTCGTCCACTGTTTCATTTCAGATTAGACATCCATTTATAAATCCCTACACTGAGGAAAGAAATCGTTAAAATGTCTACAGGTTTTTTTTGTAGCTTTAAGAAAAAAAAAAACGCTTATTTAAAAACTTTCTTATCATGGGTCATTAAGTGTTTTCTTGCGTTTACCATGAAATAAGAACCAGATTAGCGCCTCTTGTCCTTCCTGTCTCTATCTTTATGCTCCCTATCGGTCCGGGACGACCTGCCCCTCCCTTCCTCACTCCTCCTCTTCCTCCTCTCCTTTGATCCCTTCGAGTCCCTCCCACCTCCGCTACTCCCTCCTCTCTTGCGGTGGCTTCTCTCCTCGCCTTTCTTCCTGCCCCTGTCTGATGGCCTCCTCTTGCGCTTGCCGCCGTCTCGGCTGCGACTTCGGCTGCTGCTGTTGGACGACGAGGAGGAAGAGGATGATGACGACGATGAGGAGTGGCTAGATCCGGAGGAAGAGGACGAACTTCCGCTGGAGGAGGAGCCGGAGGAGGAAGAGGAGGAGCTGTTGCTGTGGCCGCGGCCCTTTTTCGACTCCTTGTCCTTCTTCCTCCCTCTACCGCCGTTCTCTTCCTCCTTAGAGGGTGCAGGGAGAATGCCGGGGGCCTCCTGAGTGTCGGGCAGTTTTTGGGGGGCTTCGCCTGCTGGTTTGCCTTCCACAGCCGGGTTCTCCAAGGCCGAGGACTGGCCCCCAAGGCCAGAGATGAGGACATCCTGCCCAGGTAATGTGGGGGCTTTTTGAGACCCAGGGATCATCTCCAAACCCAGAGCCCCGGAGGATTTAACTGCCGGTTCCCCTGCGGCAAGGCTGAGCTGGGGCAGGTGACTGGTGTTTGGTGGTTCTTGGCTGGTCGCGCTTGCTTCGGAGGACTGGCCGTCCTGCATCTTTTCGTTTTTGAGGTCTGTGGGCGCCTGTTCGCTGCCTGTTTCAACCTGCTCTCCCTTACTCATGTCCTTCTGCTCTGTCCCACCCCCCACTTCCATCTCCATCTCCTCTGACCCTGGACTGGCCTCCTCCTCTCCTTTCTCCACCCGGTCCTCTCTGTCTTTTACCCCCTCCTCTCCTGCGTTCTTGACCTTGCTTCCCTCCTCACTTAGCTCCATCCCCTCCTCCTCCTCCTCTACGACCTTCTTCAACACTTCCTTCTCCTCTTCCTCCCTCTCCTGCTCCTTGTCTTTCTCTACTACCACCTTTCTATCCCCCTCCTTTTCCCTCTCCTCCTGCTCCTCGTCATCTTCCTCCTCCTCTTCCTCCATCTCTATACCCCCCTTGTTACCCATCACCTTGACTACCTGACCTGCGGGCTTACCCTCCGCCGGGTGGTCCATCCCGGTTGCTGCCGTGTTGCCGTCCTGGTCGCGGTTTGGCTGTCGCCGGGGGCGGGACTCCATCTTGCTGAGGTGTTCGGCAAAAGCCTCGCACCTCTCCTCAAACACAACTGTCCAGAGAACAAAACCAAACATCCACAGAGGTTACAGACTGAGTAACACACACCAACTGCTTTTCTCTGGGTCACACAAAGAATAAAAGGAAACCTTTCAGGAATACAAGTAGGTTCTTGTGGACCCGCCTCACCATTTAGTTTCTTTGTGGAGTCGTCGAGGAGTTTCTGTGTGGCGGAGCACATTTTTCCAGGCAAATAGAAGATATGAGGCTTGGTCTTGGTGCGAATGTATTTCACTAGACGGTTATTGTGGCTGGTCCACTCCTCTTGCTATCAATGGAGGAAAGAGAAAGTTAACATCACAACAAAACAAAGTTTCATATTTAAAACATTTCTAGATATTATTCCAGTCCAAGTCTCTTTGTTCTACTCTGGTTTTAAAGAAATATTTTCTTACCAGCTGAGCTAGTTCCACTTTCTGCTCCAGCAGCCTCAGCTCAGTCTGTTTAGCTCTCCTCTCTTCAAACAGCTCCCTCTTTTCAGTCTCCACCTTTTTCCTCTCAGTCTCAGCCTGAACCTCGAGCTTCTGCTCGATCTCTGTACGTCGCTTTTGCTGTGAGGGCAGAAGCAGGAGATTTTTTTTTTAGTGCACAAGCTTCAAAATGAAGTAGCAATACTGTGTGCCAGCTGTCGAGTCTTTTCGTGAATCTCCTCAATAGTCAGCTCCACGGTTCATTAGTAAACTGAACCGATTTTCTCACCCTCTCTGTAGACACGTTGGACTCCTGTTTGAACTTTTGCAGAGTCCCCATCAGCAGGCCGAACATACGCCGATTCCTGACAGAGAAAACAAACCCGTAGCTTCAGTTTTCTCTTTTGCTCTGGCATTTTCTCAAACGTGACTATAAGGGTTCGGTTGTCAACACAAGGACAGCTGACTGTTTCGCTCTTGGTGACCCACCTCTGTTTGCCCTTCTCATCCATGGTTTGATCTTGAATGAGGTCTCGACGTGTTCTCTCTTTGGAGGTAGCTACTACAGACGACTGCAACGCCGGCTGAGGGATGAAGAAATAAATGTTACAGCTGTTTGTCCTTTTAAAAAGCGCCGACTTGTCTTAGCTTGTGCGAATAATAATTCATATTGAAGTGCGAAAGCAACCGACACTTTTCTTACCTTTTTGACATCGTCATCATCCTCGGCGTCGCTGTCGTGACGCGTGTCTCTCTTGGCCCTCTGGTCCCCCGCCAGCCTGCAGATACACACGGAAAAAAATAAGACGCCGGGAGTGACAAACACTTCAAAGTCTGAGTGCAGACATACTAGTGCAGCACCACATAATTCTACACTCAAGATGCATCAAAGCTTCAAACCAGAGAATCTGAACAGATGTTTTAAGACTTAAATCACTTAGATGTTTTACCATAGCGACCTTGTGTGCAGAGTTGATGTCAGAAACACACAAAATTTAAATCTCACCTCAGCAGGGCTCCTTCGATGTCCCTGTGCTTGGCAGGGGGGCCGACGCTTCCAATGTCTGAGAGACTACGCCTGGGAAGAAAACCAACAGTCAACTCGGATTCACAAAAAAATGTTCACGGACAAAAGTCTGCGGTCAGATGAGGCATTTTCTCATAATGTATCAACTCTGACAAACGAATACTTAATTTAAAACAAAAAGACCAAATGACTAAAAAGGTTCGTTTGAATAAAAATGACTTTCACAGAACTTGGAAAGTGTTTTTGGCATTGCTAGATAAGAATGAAGTGTCTCACTGCGTGTTTTGGTGCTCCGCTGTGTCATTTTAAAAATACTTTACTTTTCAATTTTTCTTGTGCATGATAAACACATGCAAATGACAAAACAGAAACAAATGCTCAAGTGTATTGCACACTTAGTGGCCAGTTTATTGGGTACATCACTACACTAATGTAATCTAACACAAAAATTATTTTCTACTTTAGTCTAAACTGTGATAAGGTTTTGGGTGACTGTGACTTGTAGCTTGTGGTACAATCCTAATATGTATATACACACGTTTGATTCACCGTCTTGTTTGATCTAACCTCAATTAGATATGAAATAAAATGAGCACATATCCATGACACACAGGCGTGTCCTCTGACAGCCCGGTTCAGAAACACACATATGAATTAAAGCAATAATTCAAAGAGGTGTGTCAGCTTGCGTGCGCACATATTGTGTGTGTGTGTGTGTGTGTGTGTGTGTGTGTGTGTGTCTTCACCTGAGCAGGTTGACTCCTCTGCCTCTACCTCCACCGGGGCCTGCCATGGGGCCGCCGGGTCTGCGGATCTGACCCGGTCTGCAAACACAGCAAGAAACGAAACATCAACACCAGAACCAAAGCATTTTATACTGCCTCACATCAGCTGGTAAAATCTGAAGCAGCTCGGTGACGCGCCTGTAGCTTCCACAAACACAAAACAACGCAAAGAGGCGCTAATGTTTGCTAACGAGCTAACAGACTCGTGTTAGCCGTTAGCTCGTCGCTTCACACGCGCCAGAAGCTGAACAAACCACGTGCTTTGTCTTTACCTCGATTCATTAGGATCACGTCCGGTCAGTTTACGGATATTATCGTCCACATTCTTTAAGCTTTCCTTGGCTTTTTCGAGCTGGTCTTGCAAGCTCCGCACCACCACCGCCATCTTGCTACCAGTTAGCGCGAATCACGTGTCTTCTTCTTCTGTTTCCCCAGTTTTCCTTTTTCTCCTTCTTCTTCTTCTTTTTCGGGACATGCGCATTGTGGTACATTATCGCCCCCTGCTGGTCACGTTTCATCCTTTTCGTGATTTTAATGTCACAATTTAAGATGTACATTCCTGTTATCACCGCCTTCAAATAACATCAGCATCAAGACATGCACCAGCATGTCACTACCTGTCATCTTCACACCCACATGAAAGGCCAGGGGCCAGATTGTTTACTCAATATGAACCGAAAAGCCAAACAAAAC
Source organism: Collichthys lucidus (assembly GCA_004119915.2). Taxonomy (NCBI): domain Eukaryota; kingdom Metazoa; phylum Chordata; class Actinopteri; family Sciaenidae; genus Collichthys; species Collichthys lucidus. The sequence continues at coordinate 11,246,712 of CM014095.1, read as the reverse complement.
ATCTGGTATCTGATGTCATAAACACAATGAACAAAGCCGCGATGCAACATGAACATTGTAACACTGTAACAAAAGAAGTTGTGCCTTAATAAAGATTTGAAATAATATAAACAACAGTACTTGTACTTTTACTTTCAGTACTTGAGTAGCATTTTTTACATACTTCTACTTGCAATACTTAAGTACAAAACATTTTGAATACTTTAGTACTTTTACTTAAGTATGGTGTTTAACGAACACTTCAACTTCTACTCAAGTCAGTTTTTCTGATATAGCACTTGTATATAGCACTTCACTCTTTTACTCCAGTACCTTATACATCTCTGGTAGTGGAGATGTTTATGGGGTGGATTACAGACTCCCATGCAACCCGGAGATGTGAGACTCCTGGGTTGTTAGAATATTTCACCCACACACACACTTATACATATAGTTTCTGATAAGTTTACTTCTTAGTTTGTGCTAAGTTTTAATTCTTTAGTAAAGTTTTTATGGTGCATGAGAACAAGGTCAAGCAGCAGACATCAAGGACAACTGAACTACAGATGAGTCCCTAGAAAAAAGCCTTTCATCAATGAGAAGCAAAGAACAGTAGGGCTTAGGTTTGCAAAAGACCATAATGATTGTACCGTAGAGGACGGGGTAAGGTTATCTTGTTTTTTGAGTCCAAGTTTCAGCTTTGCCCAACATCTGGTCGTCTAAAGGTTAGATGCACACCTGGAGCCACAGTGTCTTGCACCCACTGTGAGGATTGGTGAAGATCTGGGGGTGCTTCAGCAAGGCTGGAATCAGGCAGGCCAGCCAGAGATTTGTCTTTGCAAAGGACACATGAATTAATCTCCGGACTAGGTTATCCCGGGAGAAAACTTGCTTCCTTCTGCTCAGACAATGTTCCCCAACTCCTTTGTTGTGTAGACAGCAGCGCTAACATGAACATCTCTGGACCTCTCTGTGTGGACGCCACCATTTTGACTGGATGGAACTTCTACAGGTGAGGATTGTATAATTGTGATGTTTTGTCTCCAGCTGCATCACTAACACAACATAACAACATAGAAAACTTTAGGTCAGACAAGTTTGACTTTGTACAACTCTCAGCTTTTACTCTGCGATTTCTGTGAGAAAGAACACCAACCAGAGATTTTATTTAAATTTTTTGCCCCTGAAGCAAATCCACATTGTTTTTACATCACTATTTTAGCAATATTTTCTGCAGTTTGTGATAAGTTTGGCAGTTTTAACTCTCTAAAGTTGTAGTTTGTGATAAGTTTTAACTCTTTAGTAAAGTTGTAGTTTGTGGTAAGTTTTAACTCTTTAGTAAAGTTTTATCTCTTATAATGATCACAATAATGAACTTTTAATTCAAATTTATTATGAATCCATTCTGTAAAGGGCACCACAAAGCAATTATGTTTAGGACACCAAATTAGCTAGCAGCGTGCCCTATCGATAATATCAATACAAATAATGGTATCCGTATTAATTGATACCAGTGTAATGATATCTATACCTTCTGTATACACTGCTGCAGTTTCATCAAAGAGGCAATCTGACTGTCTGTATCTGTGTAAGTGTCCCGCTGCTTTCAAGTACCGCTCCCTTCACAGGCACACTTTGCTCCCTTCCTCTGTTGTGTTTTGGTGTTGTACTGTCACGTGACTCAGGCCAGCCAGCAAATGTTCCATGGATTATAGCAAAAAAAAAAAAAAAAATATTTGTAATTTGTGAAATGTGTTAAGAGGTTATGTTACTTGACAGCATACTGACTGACATGCTTTTGATATTGACACTATTCAATGTAATTTTCAGTCTATGATATCAAACTGATCAAACAAACAGCGCCCAGAATTGTGACAAGTTCAGGTATACTCCAAAGTCCAGACCAGAGTCGTTGTTTAACACATGTAGCACACAACATGAGACTCTTAGTGAGATGTCTTCTCCCGCAAGCAACACTGAAAGTCACAATGAATGTGTGGCCCCTCTAGTCGTTGTGGCCCTATGTCTTTTCATTAAAAGCAAGTCTATGCCAGCTCAATTTTTAGATCCCACTCTGGTGTGGATCACGCACAGACTAAACAATATCACTGGCTGTAGAGTGACAATCTGCTGATGAAATCATCAACCTCCTCAGATCTACACTGATCTCATAAATGCCCTCTGTGAACTTTTAATAGTCAGAAATTCGTCATAGTGATGGAGAGCTTCAATCCATGTTTTGTTCATTACTTGCAAATGGATATGTTCAGTTCACCATCAACATGAGCACATTTGTTAACAGCATTGCTAATAGTTGTTGAGTTTGAACCAAAATGTTGGCCTGACAAAACAAAACAACTTTGAGCTAGTTGACTGAAAAAGAGTCTATATTAATAACTAATGTTGGTATTGTATGAATCTTTAGAGTTGTGTCTGATGCCTTCTGCGCCTAGCAACCATCTCTTCAAATTCTAAACATTTGCATATTCCGGATCTAGAACTAGGCACATGAAAGACAAAATTCTGTGTTCCATGCAGAAAACCTATAAGAGCACACAAACACAAAAGAGATCAGTTCGAGACACACGTGTTGGATCGACGTTCCCTTGTTACTCTGTTATCGTATTTAAAACTACTTTAACTTTGGATCAAGACTCCCGGACTTGGAAGAAATCACAGTATGTGAGAAATCCAGGCTAACCTGTAGTCGCTCATAAATTCAGATCAGGTATAGAGGGCACAGTTTTAGAGTTAGTACTTGGAGATACAGATAAAGTATCTCTGAGATAATTTCATACAGTTATCGACTACAATTAACAACAAATTGATCTGGTTTGTAGAGAAGAATTACAGCATGCCACGGGAAAGTGAAGGATGACCAGACTAGAAGAGGTAAAAGCAAGGCCAGACCTGCCCCCAAAAAGGCCAAGAGGAAAAGGACAAGGGTGTCTAAATCTCCACCCCGAAACACCCCTGAGAAGAATGTCAACCAGGGAGTGAAAAGGAAAGTTAGAGAAGATGGAGAGAAGTCATCAAAGGCAAAGAAGAGGGCATTTGACATTACTCACTTTACCCAGGATGACGATGAAATGGCTTTCTCCTCAGCGGACACTGGCAGAGGTGGGCAGATCATGTGAAAATGCTATTAATAGTAATGAGATTAATTTATTTAACTTGTCTGTATCTTTTCAGAGAAATTTGAGGACAAATACGTGCAGCAAAATCAACTCGGCGAAGGAGGCTGTGGGTCTGTTTTTGCTGGCTACCGCAAAGCAGATAACTTACCTGTGAGTATTACACACACATACACACGGAGATATTCACGGACATCACAGCATTGTGAGGAAGTACCAATTTCTGTTTGTGTCTTGCAGGTTGCCATCAAACACATACCAAATGAGAATGTGTATTGCAAACATGTGGTGAGTGAGCAACACCAACTACTGTTGGAATCTGTAATTTTGGTTATCTATGAATCTACGAAGCCTTTTATGATTATTATTATTATTATTATTGGTGTCTCAGGACAATAACGGAAAGCGGAATTCAGTGGAAGTCGCCATTATGTTAAAACTTGCGAAAGGAACAACTGGAGTGGGCACATCAGCATCTGTGTCCCTTCTGGATTGGTATGACCTGGACAAGGAGCTGATCCTAGTGATGGAGAGACCAGTACCCGCCGTAGACCTCCTTAAGTACATCCAGGGCAATAGAGGCGCCATAGATGAGAATGAGGTCAAGGTAAGCTGCTGGAGGTCCACTGTGTTAAGTATTCCTACATACAGGAATGTAACAACCTGTAAAGTAATTGCTGGGAATTGTGAACATGACGTCAGTAAGATAATTCTGATGTAGCAAGAAACAAGAAAATAGACGATCAGATCTCTGACCCTTCATTCCTCTCTTTGTGTTTCTGTCTCAGATCATAATGAAGCAGTTGGTTGATGCAGCAAAAGAACTTGAGAATAAGCGCATCTTTCATCGGGACATCAAGATGGAAAATATCTTGATTGAGACAGGCTCAGGGACCCCCCGTCTCAGGCTCATTGACTTTGGACTCGGCTGTTTCGTCAAGAAAAAGTCACGTTACCACACTTTCTTTGGTAAAATCTCTAGGTTATACCCCTGTTCCTCACTAATTCATGTGAGCTTAACATTTAAACAAAGCTTTTCCTCACCCTCATGTCTTATTGTATATTGTAGGTACCGCTGATCACACTCCTCCAGAATATTTCCGTTGTAACACCTACCACGCTGGCCCCACAACAGTATGGCAGGTCGGAGTGGTTCTGTATGAATTGGTCCACAGAGAAACACGTTTTGCGACCCAGAGCTTCATCGGGAACAAGCAGAAAATCAGCAATGAGCTGTCCAAAAGTAAGAAAAACAAACTCACATGTAGATGTCTGTCAGCAGACACACATCTGCTCGTTTTAGTTCACATGCTGATGGATTACTTTAACCGTCTGCCTCACCTTTCTTATACCTATTTCTCTCTAGAGTGCCAGGATTTTCTCAAAGGATGTCTAGCCAACGTCCCCGAAGACCGCCCCACCCTGCAGCAACTCCAGCTGCACCCATGGTTTAGATAAACCAACACAATTATTAGACGGCACAGTGTTCACTCACACACTGTCCTCGTGCTCACATTTTATGCTCACACTCAAATCTAACGTGCCATGCTCGCACTCAAAACATGTCCTGTGCGCGCTCAGATCTAATGTGCTCGCGCTCAAAACATGTTGTGCGCGCTCAGATTTTTTTCTGCTCGCGTTCAAAACATGTGCTCTGCGCTCTCAAATTTTTTCCGCTCTCGCACAAAACAGCACGTCCCCTCAGGTTGAGGTGTCTGCACAGACTGAAGGATGTCCTGCCCTGCGCTTAAATTGGTGTGTTTCACCAGCCAATAGGGAGACAGCTAGAGTCTGGCCCAATCTTAGGTGTTTCTTCACGCTTTTTGGGCACTTCGCAGGGGCGGGTATATGGTCTGTTCGTAAAACTGCCTCTCTTAAAATCTGTTTGAATCGTCACCTATTTAAGACGCCAGTTAATTTATGTATAATTAATCCTAAATAATCCTAAAAAGAGTTATCGTCGTTTAGACACCGTATGATTCCATTTATCGTAGACTGTTTCTAATTTTATATCAGCGGGATGTCTGTAAATACACCTGAAAGCATACCTGTGTTATGGTGGCTGAGGGGTTAAGCACACCGCCACCTGCTGTATTTTGAACCATGGGATGCCGGTTCGCATCCCAGCCGTTGCAGTCTTGCTGCATGTCATATTATGATTTTAAATTAAAATTAACTGATAACTGTTCCCGAATATAATCCGTGTAATTCTCTTTTGTAACATTCAACAAGCCGACAGTGCGTTTTATAATCCGCCTTACATATGGATCAATATTGGTTAATCATGCCTAGTCAGGGGGAGTCGCCGAAGTAATCATAGACATATATACGTAGACGCATTGAGCATTGTACGTCGTAAATAGGCTACCAATGTTATCCTCAAGTCATTATCATCATAGTATTTTATATTATACCTTTTTAATTACGTAGCCTAGCCTATACACCCACCATCTCTTGTTGAACGGGACATCCTTCAGTCTGTGCAGACACCTCAACCTGAGAGGACGTGCTGTTTTGTGCGAGAGCAGAAAAAATTTGAGAGCGCAGAGCACATGTTTTGAGCGCGAGCAGGAAAAATCTGAGCGCGCAGACATGTTTTGAGCGCGAGCACATTAGATCTGAGTGTGAGCATAAAATGTGAGCACGAGGACAATAAATCTGAGCACGAGAAGGAGAAATCATGCTCTCAAACTGAAAATGTGCGCTCTTGAATAAAGATAGAAAAATTCTTCCATACACCCACCCCAACCACCACTTCTTCAGCCTCCTGGCTTCCGGGAGGAGAATGAGGAGCCTCCGGGCAAGAACCAGCAGACTAAGAGACAGCTTCATGCACCAGGCCATCAGAATGCCGAACTCCCTCCCAGTGCTGCCCCCTCTTCCTTCTCCGCCCGCACAAACTCTGGACACTGCTGACCCCCCCCAAAAGGCACCAGCCACTTTACAGTGTCAAAAATACTTACGTCTTTTAGCTTGTATATACTGTATATATTTTTATTCTTATTTTTATTTTATTTATATTTTTATTTCATATTTTATTTTATTATATATATATATATATATGTTTACATCATTACTTTTGGACAGAGAGAAATTTCAATTCTGTGTATATTGTACATATTGCAGTTTTGACAATAAAGCCGACTTGAACTTGAACTTGGTGCAGTGGTTAGCACTTGTGGCAGCATCTCCGGGACAGAGAGAAATGTTTACACTCAAACATATATCAACCCATCAGGAGGCAGTCTCCTAGATAGGACAAAGTTCATACAAAGTTAAACACAAAAATAAAATTGTAAAGTAAAGTAAGCATAAAAAAGTAAAACAGATGTTAAATTTTTTTTTCCACTACACACTGTCACCTCACAGCAAAAAGGTACCTGGTTGCAACCCTCAGCTAGGGCCTTTTATGTGTGGAGTTTGCATGTTCTTCCTGTGTTTCGTGTGGGTTTTCTCCGTGTGCTCCGGTTTCCCCCACAGTCCAAAAATATGCAGGTTTATAGGCTAATTGAAAACTCTAAATTGCCCCCCAACCTGTGTTTGCGTGGGTTTTCTCCGAGTCTCAGTTATAACTAAATACTAGAAAAGTATTGTGACAGTTTCCAACAATAACATTGCAGTGTATATTGATTGATTTTTGATTGACTGAAGTGTTTATTTCGAATATGCAAAAACAATAAAAAGAAAAGTAAGGCAAAACATTTAAACATAGACAACATATAAACTCCTATTTCGTGATATGAAATTATCACGTTATTTCAGGATATGAAATTATCACGTTATTTCAGGATATGAAATTATCACGTTATTTCATGATAGGCATTTATCACGTTATTTCATGATATGGTGATATTTTCACGTCATAACGTGAAAACATCAAGTATAGTTTAACTTGATTTCACAAGTTTACGAACACGCGTCCCTCACGTCATGGTTCAGTCCATAAACTGGCTCCTCTACATAACTTAATTCAATTATACTTTAATCTTGGTTTGAGACATTCTACAGTTGTTGAGCACTGTAGATAACATTGTTATCAGTATGCGTACTCTCCGAAGAACATGGGGTTGTACCGAAGAAAGAATGAATCCGACCCTCTTGAGGTTGCATTGTTTCTTATTGTTCTGATCTCAAGTGAAAAACCATACATGATGTTTTTTACATTATAATGTGAAAATATCATGAAATAACGTGATAAATGCCTATCACGAAATAACGTGATAAATGCCTAGCACGAAATAACGTGATAAATGCCTAACACGAAATAACGTGATAAATGCCTATCACGAAAAAACGTGATAATTTCATATTACGGAATAATGCAATACTTTTACGTTATAACATGATATTTATAACTTATTTATAACTATAAACTTTTCATAATAATTACGTGATACTGAGCCAAATTATATTTTTTGGAGGGTGGCAGCAATGCGCTTCCCTCGTAAATGACAATTGTACACATATTTAAGTTAGAGTTAAGAGCAAACAAGTCAAACTCCAAATTAAATACATTATATATTACTCATATTCAGATATTCGTCAAGTAACCAAACCCAGCTCGAAAATATCTGCTGCCGTCGGCTTTTTCCGTGTGTTGCCACTCTGCAACCACTCTACAAACATCAGCACAAAATGGTGGTTGTCAACTCAAAACTGCGTTTCTTGAATCTTCTTCTCTGGAGAAGACATCTCAAAAGCAGACAGGGACGCTGTCTCATCCTGTGCTGCCACGTTTCCACGTTTCCTGACGTGCTTGGAGACACACCCCACTGCACCATCAGATGGCGGAAGATGGCCTGGAACTGGCTGGCTAAAGGATTGTTATTCCAGCCCCCTAAAACACATACAAACACTACATTCACATATACAGTTACCCGGATAATCCAATCCAATCCACTTTATTTATATAGCACGATTTTTAGCAAACACAAGGTTTCCAAAGTGCTGTACAACAAGATAAAACAAAATAAATAACACAATAGAAACACAATAAAAACATGAAGTAGACAATAAAAAGATTTGAAAAAAAACAATAAATAAAAAATACTACCCGCACAAGTAAACTACCTAAATAAAAAATATGCATGTATACACATAAAATCAACACTCTACATGGTGTCAAAAGCCAATGAGAATAGGTGGGTTTTAAGAAGGATTTTAAAATGAGACAGAGAGGAGGCCTGTTTAATGTGCAACGGCAGTTTATTCCAAAGTTTTGGAGCTGCAACGGCAAACGCTTGATCCCCTCTAAGCTTAAGCTTGGCGTTACACGGGACTCACACAGGAGGCGCTACAGCAGTGTGACGGCTGCGCCGCGTTTTAGCTGCGTCCTTTGCCCGGCGTCAACTCACACCGGACGCGTGTCGGAGCGAGCCGGCCGTTTTCACGCGAGATCAGAAGAGAATCCTGGATGTATGCGAGACCCCACGATAAGATGTATGTAAAGAAAACAACAACAACAAACAGCTGACCTTGCTTCTCTGACGTGGAGGAGATTATAAAAAGAATGTGTTGTGTCATAAATTCTTGTGTGCTGTGTTGTACTTCAACAATTAGTCTCTCATCGTCCATGTTGAGACCCTTTGATCGATCTTTGATCACCTGGTGCCACCGGTCATGACGTAACGTTGATGTGAAGTGGTAAAAAGTTACATGAACTGTGTATTGTGTTTTATTTTGAAAGGGTTTTGATACGGAATGCTTGCACCGTGGCGCGGAGAGACGCGCCCTGTGAGATTAAATTGGGCCGGAACCCTCCAGAGCTCAGCTCCACCTCCTCACCTCGGCAGTACAGCCAGCAGGAGCTGAGCTCCCTCTGCTTTGGTGAGCGTAGCTACCATTATACGACTTTTTAAAATCATTAGTTTTGACCTCCCCTCTTTTATCATGTCAAAAATCAGTAGGCCACATCAGTCTGTCTCCAGAGCGCTGTGTCAGAGCTTCATTATTGAATCCGTTCAGCTTGTTTTTTGATATAAAACCTGAGTCAATGAAACATGTTTTCACTGATACGCGCACATTCTCGCATACCGCACATACAAACACACACGGTGCTGCTGACTGAAACTAAATGTCTATTTTTTCACCTTAATGTTTTTGTGACAGGGTCACAGAAATATAAAATGTCAGTTATAAAATCGTTCAGGTAACTAACTGTTAAGAAGTGCTAAACCCGGAGGTCAGTAGACCACATAGCATGTAGACAGAGAAAGGAAAGGCAAAAGACAAGAGATCTAAGTCCTATTTGGAAAGTTGTGAATTGATTGTAATGACTGGCAACTGCTGATATTTGGTTTGATGTTGTGACATGTAAGAAAGTTTAGCAAACAATTGATGTAGATTTATGGTGCCAGATTTAATTAACTATGTGAATTTACGGTGTGAGATGTAAATAAGTAATGCAAATAACAGTGTAAATTGATGGGATGTTAAAAAAATATATATTAATATGTGAATTGTGTATATTGTGAATATGTTTTACAAATTGCAGTGTAGACTGATGGTGAAATGTAGGCTGAATAAGTTGCCAATATGTGAATTGGTGTGAGATATAAATAAGTAGGTTATAAATTGATAAAATATGTATTAAACCTATGGTGCGAGGTTGTTTTGAGATATATCGACCACTGAGTGAGTGGGTGAGTGAAGAACAGCTCCCCCTCCTTTCAAAAGCCAATTTAAACACTGAACATATCAATATAGGATTATGAGTTATGAGCCTCTTGCTATGGATCCTCGTGAATTTCAGTGAAACAGCTTATGACTTAAACTGGATGTTACCTGGAGACAAACACACCAACAACTCAAGAATAAATTAACACAAGAAACATCTTACCAATGCAAATGTGAACACACATTTGTGTCAAACTTAAATCTATAAACTTTTTCAGACATTTGGAAAGTATGTTTATTTTTTATTTTAGCTTGTATTCACAGCGGCAGAGAACAAAGTGTTCCTCGTTGTATTTGATTTCTCCCGTGCAGTGAGCACACAGATGTTCTTTCTCGCCTTGGCAGCGAGGTTTCTTTTGAACTGTATCACAAACCGCAGCGAGTTGAGGACGCCGGCTCTGAATTGTGAGATTAAAAGAATAAAAAAATATCCTGTTCTTGCAGATTCTTGCATATTATAACCACAGTCCTGGTTTATATATGCATGTGACACTGCTGGATTGCTATTTCACTCATGTTACATCAACTTCATTCTGCTACTTCTGTTTATTTCCTACAAATACTGTATGTTCAGAGTGCAGCACGAAGGGCTTACTATACTAAATTACAGTTACACTACTGTGTTTGTATTTTGCATGTGATGTGCATGCACATAATGCTTGTAACACACTGAACTGCAGTGGAGCCTGTGTACTGAGGTATATATAACATAGTATATATATACTATGCTACTACTATATTGTTATCTATTGCATGCAAATATCTGCATTAAGGGGAAAATCCACCATAAAGCACAACACAACTTTTCTGATCATTTGAAAACTTGAAATTGAATCACAGCCCATGTAAGATTATTTGTTTCAGTCAGTGATATTCAGCTTTTCTAGAGAAAGGGACAGTTCAAAAGCCTGATCAGTCACTCTATCTAATCCACATTTCCTTTTTATTTTGTGTGTATTTTATGTCTTTTCTTTTTTTTTATTTTATAGGGAAAAAATGTTTAGCGTTGACTTAAATATCGACTAGGACCCTGACAAACATCAACACTTTAGGAGAATGCCATTCAAGCATATAACTTCACCAGGAAGTACATGAACGACAGTGGTGGTGGTGGTGGTGCAGTGCTTAGCAGGGTTCTTCCTGTGTCTGCGTGGGTTCTCTCTTGGTGCTCTGACTTCTTCCTACAGTCCAAAGACTTGCAGTCAGACATGTAGACTCATTGGTGACTCTGTGATGAACTGGCATCCAGGGTGTACCTCGCCTCTCGCCCTGCTGGGATTGGTTCCATAACATATTAATTTACAAATCATTTCTATTTCTCCAGTGTCTGACACAGTCTTTGGTGCTGGAGAACAATTGAAGGTCACCCCTGTGGTAACTGCAGCACACACAAATATCTGTTATTGTTTCAGCTTAATTGCACAACACCAACATGATAATCTTATAGTCTGATCCAGAAGTGAACGCGCTCTTTGTCTGAGCTCTGAATGAAGCAAACTACTAGAAAACAAACTATAATTAGAATTTTCCTCTGCTGTGTCGGCAACCATTCATATCATCGAGGCTACTAATCTCTTCATATTAAATAAAGGGAACAAAACTTTTTGTAGGTGTGGCTACATTATTGTCATTCTGTTATTTTCCCCCCATTCACCTCCTCTCTCTCTCTCTCTGCTCATGACTAACCAACAGATTCCCTCATATTTCCAATAGTTGTGTTGCCATGGTGACACAGGTATATAATATCTCATTTGTACGTGTTTCAAGCCCTGCAGTGCAGCGATGTGTTATCTGGACTTTGCTGGCGGGTCGGTCCATTGAGGAGAGCTCTTGTCCGTTTTCCTCATCAACTGTCCTCCCTGACATGGAGTGTGTTACTGTAACCACATGTAGACTACGTTGAAAATAAAACTTGACTTGAGTGCCCATAAAGGTCTTTTCTAGGCCACTCTTAACGGGTCCTTTGTCAGTTAATGGATATATTTGCTTTTTACAAATTCAAGAGATCTTGAGTCGGCTGGAAAGGTCGTTGAGCTGTGGTTATAAGTCTCATTACAGGAAGAGGAACTCTGACAGATCAGCCATCGACTGACCCTCCACGAAAAAACATCAAAAACCTAAACCAGCTTCTTGCAATCAGTGTTAAATAACACTTGGATCATCTTAGGTCTGGGAATTTTAATCGCCGTCTTCCCAGAAAGCTGCTGACGCTGAAAACATGAGCTAAAGAAATACCAAGACAATGAGAGACTTTTTAATGCTTTTATTCACTGACTAAAAGAAGAGAAGCATTCATTCAACATTAATTCAAATCAACATTCGGCAGGTTGACCCCTCATGTGTACGCCATCTGTCAGTTAGGAGGTTTTACATGGAGCTTTGTGATGTATCCTCCCTTTTCTCCACAACAGAACCATGGATCAACACTGTTTCTCTACAATAAAATCTGCCCTCTCGGCTGATGAGGACTATTTCCCTGCAGACTGAACCACAAAACAGCTGGAAAAGGTTTCAAATGTTACATCATATCAGTCTTAGTTTCAGAGCAGTTTCAGAGATAACACATGGACGTTCTTCAAGCAAGTTTTAAACCGTGCTTGCAAAATGCCCTCAACAGATGTATTTGAAGGCGTACAGCTCAGTCCGTAACAACTGTGTGTGTAATATATATATATATATATATATATATATATATATATATATATATATATATATATATATATATTTTTAAATGTGGTCCATGTCATTTGAAATCTGGTCCAGCTGTGTTTTGGCTCACGTCTGGTTCCAGGAAGAAGGTAAAACCCGCTGCTATGTGCTCACTTTAAACAAACACAGTCACACAGGAACGTAACACTCAGAATATTCAACATTGAGGATGGTAAAACCATTTTCGCAAAAAACACACAACAACATAGCTTCTGATTTACAAAGTCTGTGTGATTTTATAATATACTTCATGTTCATAAATTGAACCCGGACATGTGTTGCATAAGAGTATACCACGGTAATGCATTGTTGATACCTATACAAATATGCACTGTGTGAGTTTATATATCTATTTATATAGTTTATATTTCTTCCTCTATGGTTTTCTAAAGACGCAGCCGGGCCCTGTCAGCACTGCTTGTGCCCCTTTGTGGCCACTAGTAAGACTGCTGTTATTGCAAACTGTCCTGATTTTAAACAAATGCACAACATTCGTACCACGATAAAACTGGGGGCCGTCTAGCCAGTCTCACAGAGACCAAAAGTGAGCCCGCCGTCACCGCTGCTGTCGCTGGGCTGGCTGACCAGAATCAAAAAGATCTTAAAACTAAAAAATGATAAGATTTCATAAATTATCATAAGGCCAAGTATTGTCATTGCAAGTTCTTATTAGTTTTATACGTCTTCATTTCTACTGCGTGACAGTGAGGAAAAGAAAATATAAAAACAGAAGAAGAAAAAAAGAGAGACGAGCGTGGATTATATGCATTCCTCTTGCATAGTTGTGAGGCTGGACTGGGCAGCAGGCCTGCCTGCCTGGCTAATTAGGAGCTTTGGCTCTCCAGACTTGACAAGAAAGACTTTGTTTAGCAGCCAGGAACATCAGAGCCGCAGTAGCTGAGATCTAAATGAAGATAGTTGGCCGACACTGAGCATGAATATCTATCAGTTCCTTGATATAGCCAAGGCGCGACACACCGACATCATCTAGGTTTACCTACCAGAGCAACTGACAGAGTTTGGCCAGGTTATGCTATGAGTGCCATTTTGTTGTTTCTTCTCTAGAAATACAGTGTGGCTAGTATATATATCACTGTTATGCTGGGATCATCATCATAAGCTGGCTGGGAAAAAAAACAACAGTTTTAGTGTCAGCTGATGGCTGAAGTTAAAAACTGGTGGCTCTCAGTGCGGCTAACTGCTAATGGCCTTACTCTGTGTGAACCTCTCCCTTCACCCAGATTATTTCTACATGTCTACCTAGATCTGTTACGCAGGTCTGATTTTATACCAGTGCAATGCACATCCAGTGTTTTTTTCCCCAGTAACAGAAACATACATCAGGATGTTATTCGGATTCTTCACAGTCCTGCATGAGTCCAGCCCTATGTGAGCCCATTCAGAGGTCTTGCATGTACTGGTAGTAGTCTATGGTCTCAGCATTTAGATTAAAAAAACAAACAAAACAAAAACAAAGAGGAAGCGTCTGAAATCTCACATTGCAATGAGGAAACCCTGTCTCTTCATGATAATCCGTGTCCCCTTTACTGATTCTCTTTAAAAAAAAAGGGTATTTTTTGTTGTTGTTTTTTTTCTACAGCTAGTTTGAGGAAACTTTCCAAAACTGTGCAAACATCCTGTTAGTCCACATTACAAACTCAAGCTGGCATCCGAGTCTGAGCAACGCTCAAAGTGGAAATGAAACCGGTGTCTGATGCAGATCTGACACAGTCTGCTGCTTTGGTACTAAAATAACACATGCTCACAATTCAGTCCATGTAAAATGGTATAAATATTGGCTATTATAAGTATTAGTGAAGAACTGTGAAACGCGACTCTTTGTATGCGAGTCTGGTAGGACAGGTGTGTCTGTAATCTGCGATTACAAACGGTTTTAATAATATGTCATTAACAAATATGCCAGCTCTGTGGAATCAATTACCCATCAGGTCACAGAGGAGGCCTAGTTATCTTACAGGATTACCCCATGAATGCATATAACGAGCACAGAAACCAAAAACAAAACATAAACAGGTCAGACCGCTGCGACCACATTGATGTACAGTAACTGCGGGTGATGGTCTCCTGAATAACTGACACCCCATCTTCCCTCTGGAGCCTTCAAAGCTGTCATTTAACGGCAGAACTCATTAAGAATACGGCTCTGCTAGCTGTGTGTCAATCCGTCTTTCTGTGTATACACAGTATAGTAGAGGAATACACAAACCTCTGTCTGCATATGGTGTATAAACAAGTCCAGCCCAGACTCCAGTTGTGTGTATGTGTGTACTAAATTTGCAGACCAACTTCCCCTTTACGTGTTTCGATGTTCTCTAACCTGGTAAATTGATTCAATCGGTGACACCAACTCTTTTCATGGACATGGTAGCTAGTCCTTACATTTTAGCACGGTCGGTGTACGTATGTGTGTGTGTGTGTGTGTGAGTTGCTTTCACGTATGACCTTTAGTGTACCGGACACAAAAACAAGGTCCAGAAATGCCCCCCCCCCCCGGGATGCTGAAGCATCAAGTGAAAGCAAAGCATTGGCATCGCAATAACACACGTTAAATGCACTTTTAAAACGACCACTTCTAAATGGTATCACACCTGCGCTCTGCTCAGACCAGCTGGTAATCTGGTGCGACTAGTCGATGCGAGCTGCACCCACCCATCCCTTCGAAAAAACCGGCAGACTCATTCAAAGTAAAAAAAATATAGTATATATTTATATAGTATCACTTTTATGCAGACATGTTAGCCATGTAGTAAACTGTTATGCTAATCAGACAACCCACCACGTGGAATGTCCTGTTCCGAGCAGATCTCTAGCAGCGAATCACTTTACAGCTCCAAAAGCCCGGTGGACTAAACACTTCCCCACCAGATCTGACCTTGGCCACAGGCTTGGCATACGACGTGTCAGATCAGACACACTGGCCTTCATCCTAGCTGGGTAAGGCTACAATCTGTCAGAAAGTAGCTTCTGGAAGCATCAGAGGGAGTGTTTAGTCCCAGATGTGTTCTGAGGTTGAACCTGACCCTCCTTGTTCTCCTTTTTTACATTCACTCACTTCTCACAGTGAAACAGGTGGTGGAAAAAAGGGAGGCAGATAGAGATAGAGAGAGAGAGAGAGAGGGTGAGGAATAGGGTGGTAAGCAAATATTGTTGACATGGTCCAACTCCAGCCTTAAGGCTTTTTTCTTAAGCCTCTGTCACACTGCACTCGACTCAAAAGGCCTCTATGATGTCTCGGCAACATGCAGCGTCAAACCCTGAGTGCCATTCACAGATAGGAATTTGGCCACACTGTACAAAGTTGTGCACCAATGCCGCTTATCCTTATCGCTAACATATGTTGGATATAAGTCGACTTTTTTCTGTACAGCTAGTTTGGAACCCTAGCACAACATTTGCCAAATCTCTGCACGCAGGTCAGCTTTGGTCTCTTTTCGCGTCGACACTGCTGACATTTCATCTGCTTCTGCACTGTACGACACAGGCAGAGTTTGGACACACACACGCAACAAACAGAACGGTAGTAGTCAGCCGGAAGAAACCGAGAGTGGAGTGGAACAAGTGAGGAAAAAAGACAGAAATGTCAGAATGGAAAGTACTGGAAGGAGGTGTGGAGTAGAGAAGAATACTGGACCAGCCTCCCGCCAGCGTGTGCGTACATGGGCACTTCAGATAGACTTGTGTCTGGGTTTAGTTTGTTCCACTGTGGTCTTTGGCAGCTTAAAACACATCAAGGGAAGGAGAACAGATCCAGTGACTCCTATTACTCAAATGAGTGAACTAGAAGCCTGAGCTATTGTAACTTTCCCTCCGATTGTACCCTGAGAACGAAAGATTTCTGTTCCTGTTTCCTGCTGCAGTAGAAGTGATAAGACTACACTGCTGAATATGAGAACCCCCCCCTTAAATACACACACATACACAGAAAACATATGATGGCTGCACTGCTGACAACTTGTCCACACACACTCATACCATCTTATTCACACATTTTCTACTAGATACACTTTTGAAAACTTGCGCAGAAAATACAGGCAAGACAAATTAAAACAGGCATGTGCTGAAATCCTAGCTACTGAAGCTCCTAATGCCGCCTAAAGAGTGAACTAACAATCACAGCAACAGTGAAAAACGACACAGAGCCAATAACGAGGGGAGAGCAATTTCCAAATGTGAGTTATTATAGTTGAATGAAATTTTTTTATTCTGACCATGAATCTGGGAAAAAAACCCACAGTCCCTCCTTTCATTCCTTTTTATTCTGGGCAGAAATTTTGCCACGAGGGCCAAGTCGGACTGGCCAAACAGCGAGATCGGAATTTTAGTGTGAAGCCAATAACCTGTGGGAAAATGAAGGAGGAAGCACACATGGTGAGCGAGTTTGTAAAATTGGCTTTTTTTTTAAAAAAAAATCACTGTTTGTTTAAAAAAAAAATTGCTCAGCTCAGATGATCTAGTTTGAAAGTTTGAAATTACATTCTGGTGTAGATTGCTGTGATTTCCCCCTCATTATCAGGCGATGCCTCGTCACAATACAAACCTCTTAAACGTAAAAGCAGCAAAGTCGAGCTCTTAAAAAAACAAAACAAGATGAGTGGAAAAAAAAAAATCAGAGGAAGGAGGAAGATAAGATAAAAACCAACATATTTTGGTCTGAATGTGTCACGTTGGTATTGCTATCCCCTCCGAGTGTGTGAGTGTACAGCTCTGTGAACAGCCGCAGCCAGCCTTTAAAAAGAAACTCTTGGTACCAGTGTGCATTTATCCTGAGATAGGGACCAAGGACTAGAGAGATTATCATGGCTAAACCATCAGGGTCCCTTTAACAGATGAGCAGACATTTGGTAACCACATGCCCAGCATTAGGACCAGTTCATCCAGAACCAAGCAAAGTGCTGACACACTGTATGACTCTGGTTCCATATCAGTCCGTGAGGGGAAAAGAAATGCAGGTCAACCTTGTAAACTACAGACCTTGATATGAACCTTCACAGTCTGCAATATCATTTGCCCGACCTTTTAAAGTGCCATGGTGTGCACAACAGTAACTGAGCTGAAGCCATTTGGGTGGGCAGCTTTTCCAAACGACAGCTAGTTGACCATTTCTTCTATCTAGCTCAGCACAGGAAATGACATAGTAAGACAACAGCGTACAACAGTAGCCACAACGCTGGAGCGTCAGATGTAACCACACTCAGCCCAGGCTTGGTTTGTGTGGAGCACAAGACGTTTGGTCGGCAATGCCTGGCTTGAGGCCTGAACATGGGATGCTTGTACGTCCACGGAGCCTGAATAACATTCATTTTATTTATTAGGGCGAAAGCATTCCCTCTGTGATATTTCAAAGTCAGAATCAGGCGATGAAAAAGTGACTTGTGATTCAATCAAAGTAATGCCTTCACTCTAGATAATGAAAGCCAGTCGCACAGCCAGACAAGAACTACTGTGCCAGACAGAAGTCATTTCACCGCAGGAAACAGACTACATTCAGCTCAGACATTAATTGGGCCCAGCAGGTCCACCTATCGACAGCGTGGATTCCACTCCACAGCCACTCTCTGTCCCCTACATCTACTGGATGTGCAATGAGCAGATCGACTTTGCCATTCTTTAGTCCTTACCAACCTTAATCTTTGAAAACAAATGTATGATTAGGTTTGCTGACCCCCTCAACAAAAGGTGGAGTGAGGGTTTCATCAGATGGCAAGATAAACAACATCATTAATAACAACAACAACAACTGTATCCAGAAAACAAGGGGCTGTTTCCAAGGCAACTGTGACTCAAGAGGAAATTAAAAAACAAACAAACACACACACATATACACAAAAAGACAATATCTCACACCAACTGATTGTTTCACACACCCTCCTCGACATCACCACCACCACCACTGTCCTGGTCATAGTGATGTTAAAAGCCTACCTGAGACTGACAGAAGAATTTTTCGCCCACAGAAATACGGCACGTGACCCAAAACCTTTGTTGTGCGGTAGGTGCCCACTTCCCGGAAAATATAACCAGCCTTGGCCGTCTGTGGGAACCTACAAAGTCTGAACTCAGTTCAGTCAGCAGCCGTGGCCGATTTTCTGCAGCGAATGTAGTTATACAGTAAGCCTTCAACAGGGAGCAAAAACCTGACTGGCCAAGACAATGACAGAATGAGAGTTAAGTACATTCAGTACATCCTTTTCCCTGTTCTTGTTTGTGAAAAGTTTTTTTAATCCACAACTGAGAAAAACTAGTTGCTGCCTACAAAACTGCGAAACCTTAGGAAGCTGCGCCTACAGAATACTGGTGTTGTTTTAGCATGGCCTCACCATGAGTTTGGAAGTAGTCAGAGATTTCTCATATCACGGTTATTTATACATATATGTGGCATTGTGGAATGAAAATCTATTTCTCTTTAGAATAATGCACAACTATTTGAAGATTTTTTTTTAAATGTCAGAGCCCTTCATATCGTGACGCACACTCCTGTTCTTTTCTTTGACTTGATGACTTGACATTTTCATACAAAACAGGGCTCTGCAACCGGTGAAACTAGTCAGAAAGTCTTGACATCTAGAGGAGAGCTAAGGCAGCTATATTCAGCCTTAATATATATATGCAACCAGCTCACTACAGATCAAAACAGAACAGGGTAGGGTGCATTGTATTGTGAGGGGCTGAGTCCTATAGTTTGGCTCTGAATGTCAGTCGGAAGACAAGGCTCCCTCTTTAAAAATCGACTAGTGCCCTTTCCCGAAAAGTGAGCGGGGTGGGAAGCGTGAATGCTGCAAGCACGTAACAATATTCTCCATAACGCCGTCAGTAAGGTCCTTGAAATCCTCAATAACAACCATTCGGCTTTGAAATGCCACTCACTTTACGATGGTCATAAATCACATAGCACTGACAAAAATTGATGAGCACCTGCCACGGTCAGCCACATCACAGTGGCAATTCAGGAAATAGTGGACAAGTGCACAGGGAGCTCTTTCAGAGCAACAGCAGAAGCAGCGAAGGTTGTGTTACCGAGGAAGTGATTGATCGGTTAGTTTACAAACTCTTTTAACTTTTGCTGCTAGTGTGGAGCAGACAGACATACAGGCAGAGAGAGAGCAAAGGTTTGAAAAGAAAGAAAAGAAAAATACTTTCACAACTAAAGCTAGTAGCTTTTGTCGGAACACACATTCCCCCCACCTAAATCCCAACGGTCCATCACTCAACCCGCCTGCCTGTCCTGTTCTAGCAGTGAGCAGGATAATAATATATCTGTATTTAAATACACACAAAGCCTATACAGGCAAGGGAACCACCACACAGGAAAAAAAACAAGGTTATACACAGAGCAGGGAGAGTCAAATAAAAAAGAAAAAAAAAACAAACAAATCAAAGTTACATCATAAAGAGGCCCTGGAGGTTATTATGGTGAAGGAGAGACATCGAGCTCTGAATACTTGTTGATCAAGACCAGACGAGACCAGGCCATGTCAGGCCAGAGGGCATTTGAAGCCGCAGAATGACGAGCTTGAACAGACAAATTAAAACTGCTCATGCCTCAAGTCTTGTCTGTGGTCAGAGATCACAGATTGGCATCATTTAAAACTGATTGATCAAAGTTTCATTACATTATCCAGTTTTAAATGAGTCTTCGTAATTGGACTGTATTGTATTTAAAACATCAAAAGATTGAAGTGGTTTTCCAACATCACTGGCTAACTAGATAATCAAGTAGGCAAAGCTAGAAAACAGGGAATCATTTGGAAAATGGTAGGCCTTCACTGTGTGCTAAAATCCCTGTGAAAGAAACGCAAAAAATAAAAGTAAAATAAAAACAGCAAAAAAATCAGCTCACATAATGTAATTTATAGATTGTTTTATGCCAGCTTTTGCCCTGGTACAAAAAGGTCTCAGATGACTTGGACTTAGTTGGTCTGGCCTGGTCTTGACACAGTTTAAGCTGTGATGCGTTGGATTTGACATCCCTGCCTACATGCCCATGCTGAAGGCGTGCAGCTCGCGGTGGAAGTGCTGGGTAGGTTCGGACAAAACCAGGCTGGAATCCAGGCAAGGGTGCCACACACGGCCGAGGCCCAGAGAAACCTCCTTGACCAGGTTATGGACCGGGTCACCCTCCATGCACATGGACTGATCCGGATCGAAGTCGATGCTCTCCTCGGAGACGGTCAGGACGCGAAGACTGGAGCCTCGCAGCCGAGAGATGGCCACCAAGTTATGGGACCATACAGTGTAACCTACAGAGAGGAGGTGTTCAGGGAGGTTGCACTAATCTCACTTATATGCTGATAAATATTCAGCATGCTTTATATATACAGCTTGAAATTCAATAGACCGTATTGCTATAATAAAGAAAAATCAGATGAAACTGAATTCTAGACAAACACAATGCCTGTAGTACAAGGGGCAGACTCTAAGCAAGACTCAAGGTGGCTTCATGTCCAATATTTTTACATTAACAATGAATGAAACAGCAACTGCTGCAGTCAGTCTCACTCTAGACCAGCACAGAGCACAGTGGAACTGAAGAAGCCTTCAACAACAACAACAACAACAACAACAACAAGCTGAACTCACCGTGTATCACCAGTACAGCCAGCTGAGTGCATCGCCATGCCAAGAGGACCAACGGGTCTTCGTTCCGATTGACGCTGAGGTCAGGAAAGTCGGGGTCATCCCTCAGGAGCAGGAAGTGAGACAGCGTTTTGTTGTACTGCTGAGAGATGAGCTCCAATGTAGCGTCAGACACCAGTGTATTGTAACTGTCGAGGTGGAGGCGCTCCAGAGGAAGGCTTGGCTTTAGGACCCTGAGGAGCTCTGAGCTGTCCACCTCCAGGGCCATGATGTACACTCGCAGGTTGGCACTCACACGAACCTGGGAAGGATCAGGTTAACTCGACTGATGTACACAAAAATAAAAATGTAGCTGTGTCATTGGCATATGGCATTACAGCCAACATTCACGTCGTCAAATAGAGCAAGAGGCTGATGTGCAATCACTGAGAAACAAAAAGATAGGTGTTACATTACCAGTGCCTTCCAGTCATCCTCTGTAGCTGTCCCTTCTAATGGTTTGAACTCCAGGGCAGCGCCGTTGAGCAGCAGTGACAGGCGATGCAGTGGAGTTCGGCGTGGAGATGCCAGCAGGCCACAAAGCTCAGATGTCAAATCAGAGAAATCCAGAGCCAGAGAATGAAGATTAGACAGACGATCCAACTCTGATGGTGAGATGAGGGGACCTGGGGAAAATTCAGGAGAAGTGTCGTGGATTTAAAACAGATTTGAATCAACCGTTTTTAAACATTTACACAGTTTTAGACAAACGAATCCCATCCGCACATACCGAGCTGATGGTCCAGTAAACTGAGGTGCTGCAGGGTCTCAGCTGAAGGATTTGACAGGCAGGCTAAAGAGCAGGGAGTCACCAGACCCAGCATGAAGCTACAGGACAACCACCTCAGCTGCCTGCCGTTGGACAACAACTCCATGAACAACTGTTGGATTCTGCAGGGGAGCACCAGGGGGAGAGTAATGAAGAGAAGGATGAGGAGAATTAGCTTCAGTTCACTTTAACGGTTTGACTACAGCTAGTTTAACTGAAGATACAATGAGAGCTATTTATGCTAATTCAAAGGCAAATTTAGTCCCGAAAAACACGTACAAGTGAAGAGAGACAAACAGGATCAAAATCAAGATGTACATCTGTGCAAAGAGAAAAATACGCAACAGTGCACTGAGCTTATTTTCATGCTTTTATAAGAATGCACGATCTATAAAAACAAACAGAACACTTCACTCTAACTGCTGTGGCCTTGAATTTAGATACTTCAATTAAACCATTTACTCAACTCAGGGGTTACTCGGCTAGCCTGTCCAAGTATATTTCAACACATTTTATTTGCCATTACTTTGGCAATATGAGGCTCATAAAACAGTGTGACATCATCTAGATTGAGCCAAAATCCTCCAGACCTGTCCTACAAAGCAGGACATGAAAGGTATGCACTGACATAATATCTTCATGTGATGCCACCCACCCGACTACCACGGAGTTGCAAAACAAACCCACAGCGGTTACTGTGAATGAGAAGTACTGTGATGCTAAAAGAAAAAGGCCATCAAAATTGGCAACGGTCTGTCGGCTGTTCTGTTGTACTGCGTACGTTGAAATGGATTGGAGAGAACATGGTGCAAAAATCAAGGAAGTTACATTCAATTAATTACATTTTCTACACATTTTGTAGCACTGGCATGAGCATAGCACAGCTTCATGAAAATCTATTAGTCTATGTCGTCATTTGCAATTCTCAGTTTCTAAATAATTCCCCTTCAGAAAACCGCAGAATCCGCCGCACTTTTACAGCAACTCTCAGTTGCACAGGACCAACCGTTTGTAGACCGAAAGATGGTCACACTGCAATGTGGTGATGCTTGCGATGCCGCATGCCATATGAACCAATTTTGTAAATGAATTAGCGTTCTGAAACGACACACACACACCATTTCCAATTCCAAACGAGGGTGCCAACAGTGCCAAATTGTAAATAACACTCTCTCACCCACACACGGAATATCAAAAAGACACTTTTTTTCTCCATTCATGCGCTGCGATCAATGAAATACAGTAGTTTTTACTTAAAATACAAAACAACCACTCTGTGGACAGAAGCAACGACTAAAGGAAACCATTCGCGACAGTCAACAGAAAATGTTGCTATGCTCAGGCTTACTCGTTGATCTTTTTGTCTCCTTGGTGAATTTGGTGCAGGTTGGAGCTGTCCAACAGTCCCTCCTGTTGGAGAATACAAGTGTCTCCATACAGACTCAGCTTCTGCAGGTTTCTGGAGAATGAGAGAAAGAATGTTAGAAAAACAGATAAGAAACAAAAAGGAACAAGTCATCATGCTCTCCATCACACTGAAAGATGATAAGAGATGTTACCATGCACGCAATATATTCAAAACACAAACAGAGACTGATGTTTTTCTCGTGTGTGTGTGTGTGTGTGTGTGTGTGTTCCTGTTACATTGTTGGTATTTTTAAAAACAGACAACCAAACCTAGTCATACCACAACAACCAAGAATAAATTGTTTCATTGTCATCGTTCTGCTGTGTCAACATTTGTTAAAGTTATTAGTGCTCCAAGTTGTGTGTCTGGTTCTATCACACACTACAAAAGAGGTGCATGGGAATTTTCAATGGAAGCAACAGTAGCTAGACTAATACTCGATTTAGGGTTAGATCTTTTACAAACTCGAGCCTTTTTGTACAAACTAATCTGTATACTGCTGGGCCGTGTCCTATCATGACAGAATTACGGCTACTCTGCTTTAAAATCCTAGCATCCACCTTGTATCTGGCAACAATCAAGCAGCAGACTATATGCCAAAAGGTTGATGCTTTTAAAAGCAGTCAAGGTAAGCAGAAAGGGTCGAATGCACCTAGTCACAACACACTGTCTACATCTGTTTTGATAATGATGTTTGGAAGATGACTAATCTATGTTGTGAAGTGGGATTATCAACCAGTCACAGCTGGCACAGGCCTGTCCTCTAGTCACCGTGCACATTATGTTTTCACGCGGACCACTTCCTGTGAAATCAGCTGAAATGCATCTGCAGTGAAACCACCAACAGTTGCATGTGCAGCTACTTAAAAAGAAACAAAGGAGTTATCTATTCTTGTTCTTTTGAGCATGTTCCAGTGGAGTCTGACCAATGTTAATGTTGACAACATGAGAGCAAAAGTTTGATATTGCAGCTGGCATTCTGGTTTAAATCACTGAAAACGGCAAACAACAACAACAGATAGCATGGCATATTGCTAAAAATACTTACTTTCCCCGGACAACATTTGTATCCTGATTTTCAGAGTTCAATTCGTTACTCCAGCAACAGTGTGTCTCTACTTATCTTCATTAGTCTCAGAGAACATGCTTATTGTTAGTCGGTTGGCACCTTTGAATATTCTCCGAACCAACATTACAGTAATTTTAAATCACATTTCCTTCCTGAATACACTACAACTCATGTGTGAATTAGTTTGCGTCACAACTTTAAAAAGGGGGGCACAGGTTAGGTTTGTCAGTAGAAAACATTTGAAACTGCTCAATGAGAAGGAGTCAGACAACAGAGAAGGTTTTAAGCTTTGGACTGGGTGCTGTTTCTATACTACAAAAGGGGCTGTGGGGGATAATAGGGAATGTGGGAGAAGGTATGATAGATATACACAAGTTCTGCAGATGTGTTAACATTTAAAGCTTTTTATTTTTATTACAAAGAATAGAAACTTCTACAGCATAAATAATCCAAAGGGTTCAAATATTTATGCAGCACATGTAGGTAATTATATCCCACAATATGAACTAAATGTACATGTACTGTATATATATGTGTGTATGTGTGTGTGTGTGTGTGTGTGTCAGTGCTGATATCAGCAAGTCAAAGCCAAACAAAGCCTCCTCTAGCCACCACCAGTGCTGTATTGTACCTATTGGTACGAAGACCCCGATGTAACAAAAAAAAAAAGCACACGAGCGTTTGACCCTGAAGCATACAAAATAATATTTGACGGCTGCGTGTGTAAAAACGCTGTAATATCGACGACATCTTCAGAAAACCTGAGCTGCTAACTCCGCTGCAAAGACATGACCCGATTACGTAACATCTAATGTCTGGGTTTGTTTATAGCTAACTGAGCTAGGCTAGCTGTTAGCTCACTGCGACGCGTCAGACGCTGTGAAATTATAAATAAAAAGACACGGTGTCATGGCGAACGTCTGATATTGAATAAAAACAAACAACTTGATTTTTAAGCGGCTTTTAACGTTACCTGTTGTTGCGGATGCTGCTGAACACACACAACACCTGGTCCATGTAGGTGGCCATGGCGTCCCTCCATCGTTCGGAAAGCTGCGGGTCGTTATCGGGACCGGGAGGCTGCTCCATCCTGGCCGACGACTGCTCGCTGTTCAGGGGAGTAATGTAGCCCTCCACCGGTGCGAGCTCCAGCTGCAGCTCCCGCACGAAGGAACCGAACTTCCGCATGAGGAACTCCAGTCTCAGGGTCTCCTCGGAGCTGGAGCCGCCGTTACAACCACCACCACCTATTCGCAGTTTAAGCTCTGTCCACAACGCGGGGTAGAAAAGACACTCCCTCCATCGTGAACACACGGCCGAGGCCCGGAGCTTGTCTCGGTCGGACAGAAAGGAGAATATGTGGACGATAAGCTCGCTTGGTAAAGCCATGGCTCCGACACCCCCGCACAGAGCCATGGCGAGCTAAAGAAACCTGCTGTTAGAAAAACCAACCAGATATAAAACAAATGTTACAACCGTTGTTTTTTGTTGTTGTTTTTTAAAAACTGGTGCAGCAGCAGCGAATATGAGCAGCGCTCTTTCCTCCTCACGGTGAAAACAAACCGTTTACAGCTTTGCCTTCAATACTATCGGACCGCACCACTGCCTTTCAACGCGCGGGGAACAAAACAATCCTCATAATATTATAAATATGACTTTAACGGGATGTGTGCTGTTATTTGATTTGAGTAAAATCACAGGCAGATTTATTCAACTATATTAAGGTTCAGTGGTGTTGGTAAAATAAGATTTTTAATAATCTGTGATCGCATCGCCTCGTTGTCAAGTGAATGGTTTAGTCCTGAATTGCTGTTATTTTTGCCATACTGCCATGTTCCACCAGGGGGCGGTGTTTGTAGACAGGCAAGCCAACACGTGATTTTTATTTTGGAGTTGGTTCCCCCACCCAGACTCAACCCCGTCAGCTCACACCCCTTTCCAAAACAGAACTACACCTACAACATTAAAGTTAAAGTGCAACAACAGTATGAACAAAGATGAAGTGCTTCTTAAGTCAATTACAGCGAAACAATGACACTGAGATCTCAGGCTCTGTGCCTTAACAGATAAAAATGCTATGAATAAAGAACAATCACAACAGTCGAACAAAATCTTATTAGAATAAACTGCAGCAGCTATAATATAACACAAAAATAAATATAAAATTATATATATATATATATATATATATATATATATATATATATATATATATATATATATATATATATATATATATATATATATACACTGTACTGACAAGTTCGTCCAATACAATGTAAAACTTTCAACTATAGTGTGTATTGTATTTTACTATACCGTGTATTCTTTTGAGAAATATGACTACAGTTTACATCTTGTTACCTGTGACTTGTTACAAGTGCCTCCCAAGAGTTGGGTAGCAAACTATCTCCAGTATAAACATCTGTACTTTATAATAGGAAGTTTCTATGGGGCAATCTTTGGGATACATTTCAAGGCTAAGATAAAGGTCAGATTCCTCATTATGGGAGACTCCCTTTTCAGGAAGCAACATGGTTATGCCAGGTGCAGGGCAGGAACTGCATAAACGTATGTCACTTTTTTTCACAGACTCTGAACCACTTTGTGCGTGTGAGGATCTCTGACCTTCCAGCTGAAATACTTATAACTTGGTGGTATTCTTTGTGTGATTACTTTATGTGATTCTTTGTATGCTTATATTGTCTTTTTGACCTCAAGTTATTCTTACTCTGTTGAATAAATCAATTTAAAGACAAAGACAATATTGGGATCACATTTGTTCATCGCTCACTGGAATTTCCACCACTAGCACATAATATGTATAAATAGATTTCTTTCTTTCTCTCTACACTATAATCTATAAAGTAAGACGCTCATACTCGTTTTTCATCCTCAGTAATCAGCAGCAGCTCAGCTGATGGAGTAAAATAAAAGTTAAGTAAGAGAATTATTGAATAAGCGGCCTATTTGACTGCCAAATGTTGACTGAAATGCAAACACTGTCATCTAACAGCAAGAGGTGACATGTGTTGAAACCTCGGCTGGGGCCTTTCTGTGTGGAGTTTGCGTGTTCTCCCTGTGCCTGCATGGGTTCTCTCCGTGGACTCTGGCTTCCTCTCACAGTCCAAAGACATGCTCTTAAAAGGTCAAATGGTGACTCTAAATTGCCTGTAGGTGTGAATATGAGTGTGAATATGTGCCCTGTGATGAACTGGTGACTTGTCCGAGGTGTACCCCGCCTCTCGCCAAGTCTGCTGGAATAGTTCCAGCCCCACTGGGGCTGACCATGAGGATAAGTGGTTACAGATAATGGATGGATGGATGGATCTTGACTTTTTCATTTTATTAACTAAAGCGTTAAATTGATCTTACAATGAAGTTGGGAACTTAAGTACATACAAAAAATATCCCAACATTTCATTACTTATTAACCCTTACATACTTTTCAGGGCCTAATATGACCCATTTTTTGTACATAACAATAAAATAAAGCAAAACTAATTAACCACGTAAAGGCCACTAATCTAATCATTTGAAATAATTGAAACTCATTTTTCATTGAGGGAAATGTGTGTTTCCAAAAGGAGGTCACTTCCCCATACTATTACTATTGCATTAAGCTGTGTAAAATATTGAGATGGAGCCAAAAAGCTTGATGTGCACAGAACTCTGTCTGCCATTACGCACGCAACTGCAGGTACCTTGATTGCAATTAACCACAGGGATTTTCCAAATTAAAAACAACACTCTGTGCTTCTTGGCAAACTAATTGCTTATATTTGATTACTTTCCTAATTTATGCGTTGCACATTGTGCAGTGTGGAGGAGACGGTGGCATCTTGGAGGCAAGACAAATCACTTTTATCTCTTCCTTTTCTATGAAAATACCACATGAATGTGCAAAGTTAAATTTAATGTTATGACAATAGTAACATATCAAGGACAAGCTCTAATACTAAACCTTTGTACTTCTACTGAAGTAAAACATTTAAATGCATGCATAAAAGAGTGTTTCTACACTGCGGTACTGCTACTTTTACATCTGAGTACTGAGTACCTACAGTATAAGCTATGCTATTGTATAAATAAGGCAGAAGAATAAAATAGTATGAAGTGTAATGTGAGCTCCATGCATCAATATGGTATATGACATGGTGATGAGCCTGAGAGCTCGAGAGTTCATGTCCCTCAGCCTGGTGATGTGGTGCTGTATGCTGGACGGCAGCAGGCAAAACATTTGGGTGACTGGGTTCACTGATGATTCTAAATCTGTGCTCACACATAAATATTTAATGAGTTTTGCTTGTACAGTCTCTCCATACGTCTAGAAAAAGCAACGCAGAACATTTCAAACAGCTACTGCCAGTATATTTAAAATTATCAGCTTTAATGATGGACAGCACATTTAAAAATGATTTGAAAAAATATCACAGTCTAATGTGCTAATTTAGCAGGACACTGAGTGTATAAATATATTCGAGTCCTCATTATTAATTTAAAATGGGGTTCTGACTCCAGTCAAGCTAATACGTCTAGACATTCTGGATGAGGACTCTGCTGATATTAGTTCCCAAAATAGCTCCATTGGACAAAATGAACAACAAGGCCGCAGCTCTTTAAAGATTTTAATTCAGCTTTGGGATCAATATAATTTAGACTCATGTTGCAGTGAGTTGTCAGTGTGTGCAGCTAACCTCATCACAGTTTGACAATAATATTCCATTTCTTTTCTCAACATTATATGTTTTATATATTTAATCCAAGCAGCTGTTGTAGAGCTCACACTTGAAACACCGTGGTTACAGTTCAGTCTCTCTCCATGCAGGTCACACTGTGTCTGACTTCAATAATGTAGGTAACAATAACTGTGGATTTTAACTGCAGGATAGTCATTCAGTTCCACTTATCACCACAAGATGGCAGTACAATGACTCAGTGCAGCATCTCCAATGGACTGAATCCTTTTTTAATCGCTTCTGTGTTTCTATCTCGTCCATTCTTCTTCAGTCACAATCGCTGCTTTCTTGACAGGGAATTACTTGGAGGAGATCAGGTGTGGAGAGAAACAGAGAAGAATATTCTTCATTACGGTAAACCACTTACAGTGGAAATTACCAAATATTAAAGCATTTCATTTCAAGCCACTGACTGCAGTAATCATGTAAGTAAAGCACCAGTATGCCTAATGTAAAATTCCATCTTCTGTGACTGCATCAGAGCTTTGGAAGCCTCTTATCTTTGATATATTAGTTAAATGTACCACTAGTTAATTGATGTCACATCAGATTTATTCTTTTAAAAGTGCAGTGTGAACGCCTGACTTTATCTGGGCTCCAACAGGCCTTCTCCTTAACTACAGCCTTAAAAATAAAAGTTCAAGTTAAAACCTAAAGTGGTTCTTCATAATGAGGGGAGCCACCTTTGGTTCTGCATGGAACATTTTACCTGTTGGTTCTTCCAAGAACTATTTGTTATCAAGTTCTTCCCATGAATTTAGCATACATAGTATTTGTTCCTGAGTTCATTCAAAGTGCAATGTATAAGAATTTTAAATAATTTATTTAATGTTAAATGCAACATTGGATAAATTATTTTAATAAGCAATTCCGTTATTTGTTATTTTACTGTATATAAGTTAGTATCACATCACTAATTGCTCTCTCTAAAAAGTAGTTGTAACAACAATAATTTCCTCACACAGCCACAAGTTAAAGGTCAAAAGGTTTGGCATATCGCAACCATTAGTTAAAGCCATACTTTTCACAAAAAAAGCTGTTCAAATTCCAAACAATGAAGTGTGTGACTGTAGTAATATAGCAAGGCCATATCAATACACATAATCCTCATCATTTTATTTATTTTTTTGTTTTTAATTAATTGAACTTTGAACAGACTTCAGATCAAGGGGAAAACTACAAGTAAAAAGGTTTATAAATGAAGTAACAACTTAAAATGTGAGTCATGGCCCTCTCCTACAAATTTAGGAGAGGCTGCTTATCTATGTTGTTTTCCCAGTATAATATGAAGAGATGATTTTTTTTTTACTCAGCCTCATAGATAAGACATGCAGTATTTAGATACATTAAATGGATAATCTTAGTTGTTTAGTTAAAAAGTTAAGTTAAGTAACTTGTTAAGTAACTTTGTTTGCTATTAACTCAGTCTGTGCACATCTCTTTGACTTTAAACTGTCAGAATCATCACTGCAGACGACTCAGAAACTTTTTCTGGCAGACAAATGCCCCTAAACATAAATTATAAAAGATTTGGCTTCTGTTAAGTCTAAGAAGCAACAAACAGCATAAACAGTCTTGGATCCTACTGAATTAAAGTGCTGTGCAAAAGGCCCTTATGACAGCAGTCCTTACATTTAGAGTTCAAGACTTAAGCTGAGTGCAGAAAATAAATGCCAAATCCCATCTGCTGAACCAAACACATTAAACTGAAAATATACTATATATAATATCTGCTGCTTAGGAAGAAAGTACAAATAAAACTGCACACACTGGGGTGCCTACTTTGGATTTATTCGTCATTATTATTTTTTAAATGCATATTAATTGGAACTTGGAACTTGCAGGGGGGTTATATTGAGAAATTCAATACACATTGTTCAGTATTATATTATAAATATTATAAAATTAAGAGTCATATGAATACATTGTGTAAAATACACAAAAGAACAAAAAAAAATGATATGTCAGAATGACCCTTTTCAGAAGTCTATTTTTTTTCCAAAGTACCATTTTCTCAGTGACACTTTCATTACATATCACATTTTATTACATAATGACACTTTTAATAATGTTAGTTTTGTTTTATAATGTCACTTTTTATGACAGCAATGTTGCCTCTCACCGGCCTCTCAACATTCGCTCAACCACAAGCCCCCAGCATCTCTTTGCAAGCAAGCCCAACAACAGCTATAGCACAACAAGCATTAACAAGAGCCAGTTAGCTCTTGTTAACAATAGGTTTCATTTGTCACTTGCAGGTTACCACGGGGTCAAAAGCACAATGATGTGTTGGGACGAGAAAAACAGGTAAGCTCAGCATTAAAAGCTATAAACTTCAGTGATTGTTGTAGAGAAATTGCTGAAGTCAAAGGTCAATGGTGAGGTCAGGAGAGAAGAAAGTGTTCAGGAGCCTCTGGTGTCTTATACTGTATTATTTATTGACGCTTGATCAAGGAGAACTAGAGACACTCTCAAAGTACACCTGAAGTGCTTGAGTTGGTCTCACATTCCGACGAACTTGTGATGGTGGATAGACTTTAAACCCAAAGATAACACCCCAAATACTATACGCCCAGAATTACTCAAAGAGAATGTCTTTACCCTTGGAGGTGTTACTCTCAGCATTTTCTAGTCTGGAGACACAGATGTCTGTTATAGATGACTATACACTATTGAACTATCACTGTATGAATAGATATGAATGCACTATATAAAAAGTATATAGTACATTATTACAAATATCAGTCGTGGTATGGTAGCAGCAGTCATTGTTGTCAGCTGTCCTATTAGATTATTAAATGAATAAACAATGATGTTAAATAATTTAGAATCAGCAACTTGCTTATTGAGTGTGCCTGAAAGTGCACACTATATGTTATCCACCGCGCTTATTCTTCTTATTGAGTGTGCCTGAAAGTGCACACTATATGTTATCCACCGCGCTTATTCTTCTTATTATTATTATTCTTACGCCCTTTTTTTGCATCGCTTCTCCTCCCAGAGTTTTTGTCACACACACACAAAACGGGTATCAAAACGACCGGCTCGGCCGGGAATCGTGTGCTATGTCTTTTCTAAGAGATTCACGTGTTTTTCGCGAATTTATTCGCGAAAAACTGAGAATAATTTCCCATAAAGAATGAATGGGGAGGCCCGAAGAAAAATAAATTTCAACAGACATTTTCAACAATGAACTGCTCTGGCATACTTTCACCGAGAGACTTCATTTAAAAACTAAAAACGGAGGTATGCTTGCCTTCTCTTCATGGATTCACTACACTCATCGACAGCTTTTACCGTTTTTAAACTATCAAGGCTCAAAGTTGAGCAGGTTTTTAGTCAAATTTCTGGGTTTATAATGGGTGTGTATGTGGCGGAATGTTTTTGCTAGAGTGGATGACATCATCAGCTAGAGTGAGGAGCAGGGAGAAAAATCTGTGAAAAAATAAAACGTATTTCACTACCGTGGGCTCAAATGCTCCACTACAGACACCAAGTATACATAAAACGTAGGAAAATTCGAGGTAATCGCACTGATACCACTGTTGTAGCTGTCGCTCGTATAGTTTTGGGTCCCTACACGTTAATTGATCGACTACTCCCATCCACAGCCTCATTCACTCCCATGGTTTTTGAAGCAGAGAATTTACCGGAAGGAGCAGGGCGCACCTGTGCTTGCTCTGACTCTCGAGGCCAAAGTTTATACAATTTTCACCTGAAACTTGGCACAGACATTATACACACAATGAGCATTCTTCTGGTCATTTAGATTTTGGTTTCCAGGCATACCTTGAGGGTTTTTTGGCCCCTTTTCCAGGGGGATCATTCAGACATATACTGTGCATTTCAGTGAGACATACTGCTGCATGAACACCTGTGTCTAATTAATGAGACCTGCAGCTCACCCAGGTTGCTTGGCAACTGCTTGAGGAGGAGGGGGGGAGGGGTCAGCAGACAAGCCGAGCGACAGCTTGAACTTGTCTGTGTTAAATGTGCGCACACAGACAGACAGACAGACACACACACACACACACACACAGACACAGACAGTAACACACACACAGACAGTAACACACAGACACACTTTTAGGCTGTAAAGACATGCTATTTGCAAACATTAGCGACCAATGCTAAAATTAGTGCTAATTAACATTAGCCACTAGGAATTAAATACATGTTGATTGATGTTGATAACATGCTAATGCTAACATGTTAATGCTAACATGCTAATGCTAACATGCTAATGCTTACATGTTAATGTTAACTGCTAGCGCATCAGTGTTAACATGTGCATGCTAACATGTTAATGCTAACATGCTAATGTTAACATGCTAATGCTAACATGCTAATGTTAACTGCTAGCGCATCAGTGTTAACATGTGCATGCTAACATGCTAATGTTAACATGCTAATGCTGAAATGTTAATGCTAACATGCTACTGCTAACATGCTAAAGCTAACTGCTAGCCCATCAGTGTTAACATGTGTATGCTAACATGCTAATGCTAAGATGCTAATGCTAACTGCTAGCGCATCAGTGTTAACATGCTAATGCTAACATGCTAGTACTAACATGTTAATGTTAACATGCTAATGCTAACGTGCTAATGTTAACTGCTAGCGCATCAGTGTTAACATGCTAATGTTAACTGCTAGCCGTCAGTGTTAACATGTTAATGTTAACATGCTAATGCTAACATGCTAATGTTAACATGCTAATGCTACCTGCTAGCTCATCAGTGTTAACATGCTAATGCTGACATGCTAATGTGAACATGCTAATGCTAACATGGTAATGCTAACTGCTATTGCATCAGTGTTAACATGTGCATGCTAACATGTTAATGCTAACATGCTAATGTTAACATGCTAATGTTAACTGCTAGCGCATCAGTGTTAACATGTGCATGCTAACATGCTAGTACTAACATGTTAATGTTAACATGCTAATGCTAACGTGCTACTGCTAACATGCTAAAGCTAACTGCTAGCCCATCAGTGTTAACATGTGCATGATAACATGCTAATGCTAAGATGCTAATGCTAACTGCTAGCGCATCAGTGTTAACATGCTAATGCTAACATGCTAGTACTAACATGTTAATGTTAACATGCTAATGCTAACGTGCTAATGTTAACTGCTAGCGCATCAGTGTTAACATGCTAATGTTAACTGCTAGCCGTCAGTGTTAACATGTTAATGTTAACATGCTAATGCTACCTGCTAGCTCATCAGTGTTAACATGCTAATGCTGACATGCTAATGTGAACATGCTAATGCTAACATGGTAATGCTAACTGCTATTGCATCAGTGTTAACATGCCAATGCTAACATGTTATTGTTAACATGCTAATGTTAACATGCTAATGCTAACTGCTAGCGCATCAGTGTTAACATGCTAATGCTAACAGAACCCCAGCAACAGCCCACTCGTCACTCTCAAAATTTCTTTTCTAGTACTGAATTTGCTGAGCAGTGTCAGTAATAATGCATGGGGGCGACAGGGCCAGAGTCAGGCACACTCAAAATTTCTTTAGAAATTTTCTAGTTATTATTATTATTCTTACGCCCTTTTTTTGGCTCGCTTCTCCTCCCAGAGTTTTTGTCACACACACACAAAACGGGTATCAAAACGACCGGCTCGGCCGGGAATCGTGTGCTATGTCTTTTCTAAGAGATTCACGTGTTTTTCGCGAATTTATTCGCGAAAAACTGAGAATAATTTCCCATAAAGAATGAATGGGGAGGCCCGAAGAAAAATAAATTTCAACAGACATTTTCAACAATGAACTGCTCTGGCATACTTTCACCGAGAGACTTCATTTAAAAACTAAAAACGGAGGTATGCTTGCCTTCTCTTCATGGATTCACTACACTCATCGACAGCTTTTACCGTTTTTAAACTATCAAGGCTCAAAGTTGAGCAGGTTTTTAGTCAAATTTCTGGGTTTATAATGGGTGTGTATGTGGCGGAATGTTTTTGCTAGAGTGGATGACATCATCAGCTAGAGTGAGGAGCAGGGAGAAAAATCTGTGAAAAAATAAAACGTATTTCACTACCGTGGGCTCAAATGCCCCACTACAGACACCAAGTATACATAAAACGTAGGAAAATTCGAGGTAATCGCACTGATACCACTGTTGTAGCTGTCGCTCGTATAGTTTTGGGTCCCTACACGTTAATTGATCGACTACTCCCATCCACAGCCTCATTCACTCCCATGGTTTTTGAAGCAGAGAATTTACCGGAAGGAGCAGGGCGCACCTGTGCTTGCTCTGACTCTCGAGGCCAAAGTTTATACAATTTTCGCCTGAAACTTGGCACAGACATTATACACACGATGAGCATTCTTCTGGTCATTTCAGATTTTGGTTTCCAGGCATACCTTGAGGGTTTTTTGGCCCCTTTT
This sequence comes from Collichthys lucidus, assembly GCA_004119915.2. Classification (NCBI taxonomy): domain Eukaryota; kingdom Metazoa; phylum Chordata; class Actinopteri; family Sciaenidae; genus Collichthys; species Collichthys lucidus. Next base: position 11,211,184 of record CM014095.1, on the reverse strand, counting down.
CCAGGGGGATCATTCAGACATATACTGTGCATTTCAGTGAGACAGACATGCTGCATGAACACCTGTGTCTAATTAATGAGACCTGCAGCTCACCCTGCTTGAGGAGGAGGGGGGGGGGGGGGGGGGGGGGGCGCACACACACGCACACACACACACACACACACACAGTAACATAGACACACATGTAACCCAGAAAAAAAAACATGTGTATTAAAAAGGTATATTTTATATCTAAAAGAGAGAGAGAATATGTGAGTTAAAAGACTGTCAAATTCATGAAGAAAAGACTATTTGTGGTTATTCTTGTAGAAAAACTAGGGGAACTTTAATTTGAAAGGGATGAGTTGTGGTCCCGATCTGTCATACAGTCGGAGGAGCAGACGCGGTCTGTAATCCCACCTAACGCAGGTTCACATTTCGCCGTAGCCTCTAGAAGGAGCAAGAGGAAGCATGTTCTGGACACGGTCTTAATGTCAGGACGGAGAAAACATAAAAGTGGATAAACTCCCCGGACGACCACGATCTGCAGGAGTGCAGTTGGAGGATTCGCTCGGGTGGAGAATCGCAGCGGTGAGAGATCGTCCTGCTGTGCTAATGCTAAGTGCTAAAACGCTAATTCTACAAGCTAAACGGCTAACTCCGTGAGCTAAGTACTAGCTCAATGCTAATACCGGAGCGCTAGCTCCGGGGCTTATCAGCACTGCCAGTCACACCAAGCTCTGATGTAACAATTTTGTCTAGCTTTTACTTGAGTTATGGTGTGCCATGTGTGTGACTGTGAACATATTTGTTTATTTTAAGCACATTAAGTTATGGTTTCTTACTGTGAACATTACAAGAGTTTACATTTTGGTTATTTGTGATAATTAATATGTTAATTGCTATGTTAATAGCATATATATATATATGTGATGGTACTGTTCGAAAAATAATCATTTGGTATCATAATATACTTTGAATTATTCACCTTTTGCTACTGAGAAATTGTGATCTTATTTTGCAATACAAGTTAGTTAAAGCACTTATCCTCTACATAATATAGAGACAATTTAAAGTGATTTATGTACAATAATTCATAATTTAAGATCTGAGAAATTGAAGAAATATGTTCTGATCCTACTTATTGTAGGTCAGGTTTTTGAGGAACCCTTGGATTTGGATAGAGCCTGTCTGGAGGACGGAGCCAGAGAGAGACGTTGATGGCGAGCCGGACCCTGGAGGATCTTAGACGTACACCGTGAATTGAATCCTTTTGCTCACTTTTACACATACACACACACCCACACAACCGTGTGGCTGGACTGACACCTAAAGGGTGCACATATAGTGAAGTGAACAGAACAATAAGAAAAACCACACGCAGCTGCGAAAACCTTTATTTTGTTTGTTATTCTCTATACCTACCCGGGTAAGGCTGTTGTATGTATTTTATGTGTTTTATTATTCTCCCCAGCTTCATATTAAAATAGGGGAGCATTGTTCTCATTAACAAAAAGAGCCACAGTGTCGTGTCGTTCTTGTGCATCAGTTGGTTACACCTGGGCTCCGTAGTCGAATTTAAATCTTCTGTTTCTTATTCTGGCCATTAGTTAAAGTTATTATTATCATTACTAATACTTTTCTGCTTCAGAAGGGTTACACACACACACACACACACCCACTGATAACACTGTTGAAGCTGTCTCTGTTATAAATGTGTCTAAATATACATGTTAACAATGACTATTTGAGGTGTGCTTTTTAAACACAGAACCCCGGCAACAGCCCACTCGTCACTTCCAAAATTTCTTTTCTAGTACTGAATTTGCTGAGCAGTGTCAGTAATAATGCATGGGGGCGACAGGGCCAGAGTCAGGCACACTCAAAATTTCTTTAGAAATTTTCTAGTTAAGTTATTAAGACTGTGCGTGCGACGTATACCCAGCCAGCTAACTCGATAGAAGGATGGCTTGGATCTCATAGAGACAGTGTTGCCTATATCAACAATAGGCCAAGATTGTTTTTTGTTTTTTTGATATTCAGTTGTGTGTCTTTCTCTGGAAAATTGTAACGCTGCGGCCATAACTGTGAATAGACCAGCAAGCTAATGCTGTTCACTCCGACACCCGGTAAAAATCAATCAGGCTGTAAAGACAGAAGTGTGAAAGAGGGCAGAACATGACTTGACTGTTTGATCTGTAGCAACATTGTGTGTTCAGTTGGCCTTGAAAAAAAAAGAGTAATCCAGGGGGGGAAAAAAACTGTCTGAGTCTGAGTGTGTTCCATAAATGTATTAAGTCAGTTTTCCTTGTGGTTCATGAGATCATCTTTTTTAGCAGGAGCTCTGGCTTCCTACTTAAGTGTCCTTGAGCAAGATACTTAATCCCACTTGCTGGCTGATCCTGCACCCTAACCAGAGGGCAAAACACACTTTCTCTCTTCAGAAATTAAAGTACACCACATCAAATAAAGCTTAATGTTGTTGAATACCAATGTGCAGAAGGTACGTGCCAGAACTATCAATCTCCACTACCCAATTGTGGGATAATCTGTTTTATTTCCACCTGCAGAGTCTGATGGCAGCTGCTACAGCTCTCATGTTGATATCTTAATGATGCTTCACACATTACTCTGTGGTAAAGATAAGTGCTACCCCACCGATGATGAATTTGTCTCTGTAAAAACGAGTACAAAGGAATGTTGATTGCAGCCAAGTGTAAGTGGTAAAAATTGAGTGACTGCTGAGAGAGCAACAAAAAGAAAAAATTCAAATTCCAGTTGTGGCGTCCATTAACAAGAGCCTTTACCAGTCTGCCTCCTTTGTTGCAGCCTGCTAATCAATGACATCCTCCGCTCTGATTGCTTGCAGACGAGTTGGTGTCTTCCTCTGAATACTCATCAGCTTCTGAGCTTTCACCGCACAGATATTTGTCTGTCTGCATTCCCCGCCACTACGCTACCACTCAGACGCTGTGATGCCACCGAACCAGCATCCAGCCAATACTGAAGACAATGAAATAAGTACGAAACAAGAGTTTTGTATGCACATTCCTATATGATGCTATTATTCTGTTCTTCTACATATGTAGAGATTATTTTCATGTTCAACAATTTTCAAAGAGAACATAAAGACAATCCATTGTGCTGACCGAATCGCCTGGTGTCACAGCCTGCTGCAGGTCCACTGCAAAGCACCAGGTGGTGGTAGAGCTCCATGATAGATAGATAGATAGATAGATAGATAGATAGATAGATAGATAGATAGATAGATAGATAGATAGATAGATAGATAGATAGATGTTTAATAGAATAAAGGTGTGTTTTTCATGTTAATTTATTTAACTTTTCATTTGTAATTGCTTTTAAAAATGTCCTCTTAAGGGTTTCACTGTAAGTTAATTTGTTTGCAGGATATCTTAAATGACACAGGGAGCTAAACAACTATAAAAATAGGGATTTTGGGGTGTCGATTAGCTCAGTTGGGAGAGCATCTGCCCCATGTATGAAGGCTCACATAAGAGGCCTGACATAAGAGAGCGAGGAGCTGCAGCACAGGAAGGTCAGGAGGAAAAAGGAGAGGCTGAAGGGCTGAGAGAAAAAGACCTTGAAGGACATCAGGGAGAGGAAGATGGCCTTTCTCAGGAAGAGATTCACAGGCAGCTATCTGTCTAAAGAACAGAGAGATGGAGGACTGGATGGAGAGGCTCGACAGGCAGCTGGTCATCAACCTGAGTGTGTTGTTGTCTTCCACAGCCAAAAGCGAGGATAACATCCAAAATGCATTGCTGCTGCTTGTGACTAGACTATATAGTAAATAGCTACCTAAAGCTGCTGTATTGTATTTAAAAAATCTAAGAAAAAAATGATATCTGGAAATAAAACCAAAATGAATCTGTGGTTTGTAAGACAGGTAAGACAAGGAGGAAATGGGTTTGCCACAAAATGCTACGTAACAGCAGCGGACTGATCCCCAGTAAGACTTCTTTCCTGGGTAAAACTGAATTATTACTCAAGTCAATAACATGCAGGGCAGAAAAAATATGCATCAATATCACTAGATTTGTGCAGAAGATCAGGAATGTTTCAGGCAATAATGCCAGAAGAGATATTAGAGGATATTTCTTACGTATGAGGCCAATATAAGGCAGGTAAAGAAAGGACAACAAATCTTACTCAGAGATAAAACTGCATATATATTATAATAATATTGGAATGTGGAAGCTGGAACAAGAAGAGATCTGACCTCCAAGCAAGTTTCCAAGCAAGTGGTTGGTCACATAATGGGGAAATAACTATGTTTTCATGCATGTATAATCCCCTGAAAATAAGAATCTTTTTATTTTTATTACTTAAAAATGATCCCTTTATATCTACAGTGGGAACAGGTCCTCTTTTATGGAGGCTGCCATGTTGAAACAACATGTTTCTACAGTAGCCCAGAACAGAAAAGCTAAGTGTTGTTTCTCCTTTACATGAGGAAGGTAAGGGGGATGTGAGGAGATTGCAATTCAGCGATTACACCAGTAGATGCAACTATGCAACTCTATTTGGACCATTGGCTCCAACTTCATTTGCAAAATCACCATCAGCTAACGTCATGAAACAACCAAAACGGACCCACCCCACACAGCCAAGCCACAGCCAGCCGACCCTAGTGGTTATTGTTATGGCTCATGAAGTGATTTGGTGGGCTATAAATATTTACATGTAAAATATCCATTTAGATCTTGTTTTTCTAGTAATAACCTTAATAAGCAAACAAGGTAAAGTAGATCAACCAGCTGCAACCAAGCATGACTTGACTGCCTTACAATGTCAGCTGGCAAAGTTAACCTGCAATCAGCATGCGAGCCAATTCAGCAACTGGATCAGCCCCAGGAGACGAGACTTAGTTGACCCCCCACGACAGTATTTTGCTTTGTTGGCTATTTAGCAATTTGTCCTTATTTGCAGCCAGTTAGCCTTCTAATATCCCATTATATTTCATATTCTTTGCTGTAATGTTCATTTTAACTTTGATAATGTTAGCTAGTGTTGCACATTGTACGGGTGCGGAGAAAGAAGGCACTTCAGAGTGCGCATAGACATAACATCCCTTGGATTTTACCGGCGTCCGTTACAAAGAACAACGGTCCTACAGGCTGTTATAGACAATTTAAAGTTATGTTACATCCTGTTCACCCATTACCAATAAAAAAGTGATTCAGATAGAAATAAAACACATTTTGTAAAATGCCATATGATATCTTTAAAAGACAGACAATAGTCACTCAAATGTTCCACTTCTTCAAGTGGAGAACTGCCTTTAAAATAAGACAATGGCTTTCCAATACAGAATCCTTTGAAAGGGACGATAATGATAAATGCTCTGACTGCAAATGGAGCCCATCAGTGTTCAGTATATTATCCACAGGCAGTGATTTGCAAATTTGCTTTAACCACTTATGGCAGCGTACTATTGCTTTAGTGATGCAATTTGCAGTTCATGTGGAGATTTACTTCCCAGTGTCTGACTAATGTGTTAAATGGGTGTATATATGTGTGGGGGGGTGGCATAAGATATTACTCAAATGCCGTGCTTAGGATGTGGTCAGCCGAACATTCATCACAATACCAGAACAGCTTGCTTATTAAGGACGCTGTCTGAAGAGAACCGAACAAAAGTGTACGTGTTTGTTAAGGGAAAATTACAGTCAGTAGTTAAATCTTGACATATTTTTCAATTGTGTGTCATTTTAAAGGTGAAAAAGTTTCAAAATTCTCTCTGTTGAATATGAAATGCCTTTTTTTTTTTTACCATGGCTCTGTGGATAGCAAAGTCAGTCAGTCGGTTAAAATATCTCAACAACTATTTGATGAATTGGGCCCCTTCTTCATGGTCCATGACTTGTATGTAATGTGTACAACTTTTAGCTACAACAATACATTACAACAGTTACAACAATTTATATGTTGGGTTATTCACCGCAACTGCTGAGGGCGAGAAGTCTCCACACTCAACTGTTGGGTACTCACAGTACATTGGATTTTGCCATTAATGACAGTGTGAACACACTTATGTACTCAAAAAAGGCAAGTGCAATTATGGAAGTACACAAATTGAAACACAGCAATTGTGACTATGTCAGCATGCTGATATTAGGATTTAGCTTTAAAGAGCCGCTCTGCCTAAGTGGACAAATTGTGTCGACTCTCAGTCTTGTCTTAAATTTTTCAAGTGGCACACAAAGAACTATCTTAACGCATAACAGTAATAAATACCAAAGTAAGCCCTCAAATGTTGGCAGACTAAAACTCATATAGCAAGATATGACAAAGAATGACAGAGCGAAAATGGTCAGAAGAGAAGAAAATGACATGATGGCTGCAGCTGAAATTGAGTGAAACTAGAGAAAATTGGAAAGCAAGAGACAGACAGGCAGCCAGTCTGACATTGCACAGTACAGTATATAACTGTAACTGTGACTTAACATATTATTTACAAATGATTTAAGGTTGTGGTGAGGAAGCGCTATTAGCCAATTAACATAACAATCAATGGTCAGTGTTGCTATTATAATTGATCCCTGTGGCTCCTTGTATATACAGTTATGCAATCTGTAGGTAAAGACTTGTCTCACCACTGTGTGTCAGGCTCCTGTTTGTATCCAAATGTGCACATATCTGACGTGTCATTTTGCAAAAAAAAAAAAAAAAAAAATCAGATACAATGTACAAAGAGCAAAGACTAGCAGTAATATGCTGGTTCATAGACCATGCTGTGACAGACATGTGAGTGATCAACATGTGTATCAGAAATTGTGTTTATCAGTGAACGCTATGCTTCCAGTGTGTTTGGAGTCGATTTCGGGTTAACACTGAATATTGAGGGGAACCAACTTTCTTTCAGCTTTCAGAGGATTTGATAATGTGCCCGGTGATTACATTGGATAAGACGTAACCTCTTGTATGAGATTACATGCTTGCCAGAAAGGATAGGCACAACAAAATATCCCAATTTCCACAGTTTACAAAAGATTCAAGCATCAGGCCTAGAAAACCAAACAAGTATCCAAACATCATTAAAGAATCTGAAAGAAAAACGTTTGCCTGGCCTAACTTCAGCCTAGATTTTCTACAAGTCTTGTGTTGTGTACACCGAGGCAGCAGCCAGGCTTTGAATGGAAGGAAGGGACAGATGGACACATTGGCTGTTTGTGAAATGTTTGTGCTGCCATGCAACAAAGTACACTCGGGTGTAAAATCTCAAACTAATTTATTTCATGGGAACATACAGTTTTCCCCACTCACTGTCAACAAAGCAAAAGCACAACAAGCTTCTGAAAGAACGTCACCTCCATTCGGCTTTTTCAACCTGCAGGGAGAGTTGTTGGTTGTTCGCACACTAACTCATAAATTTGAAAGCAAGCATAAATGCTCAGTTTAAAGAATATTTTCTGACTGAAGGTTTCCTTTTAAAGTGTATATGTGCTGCTTTTAGAAATGCTGCATGTTGTCTCTTGACGCCTATGGAAATTGTATACAGGAACTGCAGAATGGTTGCTATGATGTGCAAGAAGATCAGAATAAACTACTAAAACATAACTATGACATAACTAAACATGCTAACTTAACCAAGAGACAGAGAGCTTCACTACACATCTTACCAGCACAAATGCTTCCCAGGTTTTCACCAGAGAGGTGCAGCTATGTTGCATGTGCATCCCCGTGTGTTACTAATTAAGATCCTCCCTGCTACAACAGGTAAGAAATTATTAATTTACTTATTGTTCATTTATCTTCACGTCTGCATTGGAGTCCACTTTCTTGAACTACACAAGGTGTCTTTGCACTGTATCTTGATATTTGCCATAGTATTGGATTTCTGCATAGGTGCCTATTTAAAGAATGTTTGGTCTTTGTTTAAATAATCGATGTTGCTTGCCGAATGCCATTGTTTCATCATTGTTATATTGTACATGTTTGCACTGCACAAACAATACAATATCTGAATCGGCATCAAGTTTAGCTGACACTATCACCTACAAGCAGACCTTGGGTGCAGTAAAACCCTGGCATGTCAACAGTAAACACAGCAACAAAGCTTAAACTGAACTGAGATATGTGAGCGCACACAGAGCAAATAGTTAGACCTGGCATCTCCGTGGTGAGTAAGGTGTTTGTGAAGAGTCACCAGGTCTTGAGCTGCCGTAAGCACTGCAGAGAAGCACAGCTTCCACCCTAAAGCGATTTCTGAGCAGACAACTGATATTAAGAATGACTGAGCTGGGGAAGCAAGCGAGACAACCAGCACTCGCATAATTTCTCTAAACAGTTGACCTGAAAAAAGACAGGGTTATTAGCATGCTGTTGCTATTAACAACAGAGTGACAATGAGAACGGTGAGGTTATGAGGTTTTTGTGATCAAAAAGGTAGAAACTCCTTCACCTTATTCCTGTTTAGTGTGGCTGCCTGAAGTCAACACAGGCTACAACTCCACAGGTGAAGACGTACAACCTCCTGACATGTGCAATCAAATCTTTGCAAATGGTCCAGAATGCTGCAGCGCGACTGGTTTTTAACCAACCCAAGAGGTCACACGTCACCCCACTCTTCAGGGACCTGCACTGGCTGCCTGTAGAAGCCAGAATTAAACACAAAGCTTTGACGCTAGCCTACAAAACCACCTCAGGATCTGCCCCTGGCTATCCCAGCGTCTTACTAAATTCTCTAGTCCTGACCAGGGCGTTACGCTCCGCTCATACAAACGGTCTAGTTGTACCCTCGCCTGTCGCAAAGCGAGGTCACTCTAAACTCTTCTCTGTGGTTGTCCCCAAATGGTGGAATGACCTACCAACGGCCACAAGAACTGCAACATCCCTTTCTACCTTTAAAAAACTTGTAAAAACCTTTCTGTTTCGAGAATGCATCCCTGCCTAACAAAACTAACAACTACTCTGTGCTCCTTTACACCTTTGTCAGCTTATGTCCTCCTCTGTAAGTCACTTTGGATAAAAGCGTCTGCTAAATGCAATGTAATGTAATGTAATGTAATGACTCACCAGCAGAAAAGCAAGGACAGGAGCTTTCTGTAGAACAAACATGGCAGCTTCCTCTGCTGTTGGAAGATTGCTACCAAGTTTAATGGCCAGTACTCTATTGCTACTGTAGGACTTCTGAGGGACTAGCCTCCTCCAGATTAAATTACCCCAGTCCACTCTGGTGACTCCTTTTTCTCAGGTCTTCATCAGCCAGATCTTAGAGCCCAGGTAAGCCTCACTCCTCTTCCTGCAGTAATTGCTAGCAGGTAAAGTACTAAGGCTTTCTCTGGAATAGAGAATATGGCAACATGAAAGTGATCATTTATGAGCGATGTAAAATAATATCACCGCGGCGGATAAGTAATCTAATTGACAGAGCAAGCAGAGAGAGGGAATGCTAAAGGAGTTGCAAATTTTAAGACAGTCCAAGGGTATAAAGAGTGAAAGGTTGGACTAATATATTCAGAATCCCATGTATAAAATACCACACATTTATGTGACATGTATGCTCAATAGCCCCTCATTATCAAATATGATATTGACCTTTGTGGTTTATAGGGGGCATAAATTTACTGGGTCAATAAACAGGAGAGGCAGGCGGTGGGTTTCATATTTCATATATTAGATCTACTAGGATTGATTTCAGCGCCTCATCAGAGGATTAGCTGTAAATGTGCTGTTACTGGCAGGCCTGCACGATGGGCACACCACCACACTTAACTCTTCATTCACACAAAAAAATAATATAATTAACAAGTTAGCCAACTCTATTCAATAAAAGTATTCATATCATGTTCACATATGACATCATCAACATCATCTAACTTTAGAGATACTTTGATCAACAATGAATGATGATGGCGCTAGATGAAAAGGGATTATCACAATTACACACAGCACGTGAACGTCTGTACCGTCAAACCAAATTCTTGTTGCCACATTTAACCCGAAACCACTATTGTGAACTTTAAAGTAAGAATAAACATGTGTTCTGAGTTTGTCAGACCAAAAAAGAACGTGTTATTAAGCACCCATGAAAATTTGAATGATTAAAAATGCTGACATGTTTATGAAATTAAGTGTCAAAATCCACGCCTACTCGTGGGAGCAATCAAGCAGCAATTTTGAAGCGACTGAAACGTGTCAGATGAGTTCAGAAAATGACATGACTAACCCTGAAACACTCTGAGTGAGATGAATTCATCTCTATCTCTCTGCTAGGGGTGCATGCATGGGTATGCTCAGGGTGGCCTCAGCGTGTCATCCTGGACTGAAAACTGGGGAAAAAACTGTTTTAACCTCTAACTCCACATTTCCTATTTCACATATTTTCAGCAATTATTTTCCAAATGTTTAATGTATTTTGAAAGAAATCTCAGAATTGTGTTTACACAGACTTTAGGTTTTAAATAACAGTCCAGTACAAGTACATGCAATCCCTGCAGTTCAACATTTTCCTGTCACTCATGAACAAATCCCCGAGAAACTCCCCTTTTCTTTTTGTAACCACGCATATCTAGAACAAATGCCAATACATTCAGCTATTTTATTAAAAATCCCAAAAAGTCAACCAAATTTTATAGCACTACATGCAATAGTTGAGATATTTCAGCTTAGATCAAAGTACTAGTCTGACATTGCCATCCCTAGAGCCACAACGCTCTAAAATGACTTCACAAATAACAGCTGCCAAAAGTGGCATTCTGTAGAAGCCACATTAAAGTTAAACAGCTTTATGTGTATGAGGAGACTGAATCCATTCATTTAGGCCACAGTAATAACCCGAAACAAACACAGGAGAAGAATAAATGAACAAGATAGAGTTCAAATTCAGAGGTTATTCTGATAACTGCACATTATGTTCATCACTCTGCCCTGAGATGTATTAACACTGACAGTTATTCTACTCATCATTGCATCTTGTATGAAAAGGTTGGTTGGACTTCTCTAACAATAAGACGTGAAGCATTACTTTCTGTTTATTTACAAAGCACTTAATGGCAACCTGCAATCATCTCTTTAGACTGGCCCCTACATGCAAACGGTAATTTTAGTAAAACTGCTTTTTTTTTTTTGCACACACTTGGAACATTTTACAACGTACATACACATAAAACCTACTGCTCTTGTACCCATAGGTTGATTTAAAACTACATCTACTCTGCTGTTGAATGTAGCTAGTTTTAACTGTGTTCTTGTTTTCTTGTTAATTATTTTGTGGGTAAATGTATTATATGTATCTCAACATCATTTAAAATGAGGGCATGCCCTCAGTGATTTTTCGTGATTTAAATAAAGGTTGAGTGAATGAATGACTGACTTTCCTCATCAGCCAGTATGTGCTGTAGACAAACGTGACTGCTAATACAGCCCTAAAGCAATCTGCCACCTGGTTACTAGCTGTAAAGGATGGCGCACTTTAATAGGCAGTTCACAGGAGACTGACTGTTCATCGCTGGTTCAGGTACTCGACATCTGACACATATGATATATTTCCCAAGATAAATAGTGTCCTACAGGCCCTGACAGACTGTACTCATTGGTGACAGGTAATCATCAAAGCTAAGCTATTTAAACTTCTTAATGGGGAATGGGTTTTCGAGACTAAAAGGCTGTAGCAAGATTTTGTACTGCTGTTTCGGTGACTCCTGAAGGATAAGAGAGTGGTCTACAATTTAAACAATGCGTGTATGAATGTCGTTGCCAGGTGTCTGCTGTGCCAGGCTGCTTGCTTGATTTTCTTTTTAGCACTCTGTCTTTTGGTGTGTTTGTGTTATCAGCATGTGTCAGACCATATTTTGCTGTGCCCCCTCCTGAATATAATTATTAGTTTAATTAAGTTTGAGTTGCTTAATTTAAGTTAAAATTATGTTTCAGCACCTAATGGTCTTGGACTGACTAGATAGACCTGATTTTCTTTGAGCCCACCCACACATGATCCCTGGCCATGTTACTATAGGGAAGTTGTTACCACATTAATGATGATTAATGTTTTTTTTTTTGCATTCTCAAGACCAAGTGTAGTAAATTCTGTGGTCATATCTGCCAGAAAAAGTTGGCTTTGAGTTTCTGTTGACGTGTGTGCAGATATCTGAACATTTCTGTGAAGTGTGAGCTGTCAACGACTCGCTAGTCACGCCTGCTGTGCCCTGTGAATGCCATGTTGGACAATTCCCTGCTGTGCTTCAATGCTTCTCCGGCATCAGTCAGTGCGGCTACATTCCAAACAGTCTGTACAGGCCTCTCCAAAGGAAACTGGAAGACCTTTGTTCAAACGGTTGAATTCGATTAGAAACAAAAAAAGACATGGGTAGAAAGCTGTAGAAAAATAATGGCCTTTTGTTAAGCACATCAGACTTTTAAGACATTTATTATATGTGTATTATGTCTCTCTGAAATCACACATACAATACAATAATGCAATTACAACATACAAACCTGTCATCCAGCATGAATATGATTTATATAGTAAAAATAAATGCTATTCTGCTGACTTTTATCTAGAAAAAAAAAATCAACTTGGATCGTTTTTATTAGTTACTTCGCCTCTCAATTGTGCGGCTCAGGGGTGTGAACTATTTTTTCTAGCTTCTTATGTGGGGCATGCCAGAGAAAGTTTGAGAACCACCACTGTAGTTAGAGCAAACAAATGACAGTATAAAGAATGGACAGAGCACGAGTAACGTCTTGCTGCTTTTTCCCCTAAACAAGTTAATCTACTAATCTAAATATCAGCAAAAACGTGGATCATCGGCAGACTTGAGGCGAATGACACCTGGGTGCTCTAGTAAGTCATCTGTAACAGCACTTACCTGTCAGTCAAAGCGCAATGCTGTTAATTATCCTCAACTTCGAGCATTAATATCATCTGAACTGGTGAGATAAAAAAAAATTCACCCCTCATACAGGAAATTAGCTATAGAGACCACAACATGTTTATTTCTGCTGTGATGTTGGGGATTTTAATACGGGGGTTTATGGAGATTGACTCACATCTGCAGCCTGTCTCAAACGGCCCCTGAAGGAAATACAGTTTTTAGGACTTTCACATTGGTTTCTTTTTCCAGTATTGGAGGTTGCTGCTTGGAGCCAACAGGCTATAAGCTTACTGTAGCTTAAAATGTTGAATGGGGACCAGTTAGCTGTCCAAAGACTGAGCCAGGCTACAAGCACCTTAAGCTATCAACTTAACAGAATTTGTCATTTGTTTAATCCGTTCACAGACGAAAATGTAAAAGGTTTTTATGATGGCTAAAAAATACTTTCAACATGTCACTAGCTATCAATTTGTGTACCATAAATTGAGGTTAGTTCAAACATAAATTAAAAGATGGCATAATCATTTATGTCCACACACGTGTCAGTAAGGACTGGATCTAATTATGAAAAATCATTAAAGCCCACTCATTGTTTGCTATTGATTTCCCCGTCATGGCTGTTTTTTTTTTTTTGTGTCTTTATGTTGTTTGAGTTTGTCCCACGAGAGCTATTTTCCTGTCGACACCTACTTCATCCATGAACATAAACAGAAATAAACTCTTAACAGCTCGCTTGACATCTGTATGAGGAGTTATGAATATAACATTAACGATACCTATATGCTGGTTGTCCTTATTAGGCACCACATGCATAGAAACTATAAGTTAGATTTGTGATCATTGCACTAATGATTACATTTGCACCCTAAACACACCCACACACAGCCACAAAAGAAGTAAACTTAGACATACGGTATTTCATTTGTTTTTAAAAGCTTTTTGCCTGTGTTTGGCAAGAGGAGTTTTATTACACAGTTCTCCCGAGCATTATATATGCTGCAGTTAAATTTATAGCATAATAAACTCAATCTATATGAGAAATGGCAGTGGGGAAAAATTGGCACTAAAAGAACAGATGTTTTCTTTCAATGAAGATAAAACAGCATGTGCATGGGGGAGTGTCTTTCCTGAAGGCAGATTCTCTCCAGTTAACACTAACATTTACATTAATTAATGTGCGATGTTGTTGGACAAGTTTGTCTCCTATGGCCATATAATCCATGAGCCAGGAGAAGATCTGATAACCTGTTGTTGTTGCCACAGTATGTTATCACTTAATTAAACAAAAGGAGGTGAGGTACTAAAAAGGAAAAAAAAGGGTGAGCGGATGCTGTTCAAAAAAACAAAAAAATATAACAAAAAGAGAACTCTCTTAAAACCTAGTCTATATGCTAAAACTTGACTTAAACTATCTTCTAATAACAAAAAACACAACAAAACAGCACCCCTAAAACTAGTGACTAACAGGAATTCTTCTCTAGTGTGTGCAAAAAACTAAACCCAGCCCAGTCCCTGTATACTAAATGAGACCTCTACAAAAGACACGTCAACATTCCCAATTACAACCGAGGCGAGCTACAAATATCACAAGCCTGTCAGGCGGTTCTGGTTTAAGTAAGGCTGCCTATTCTAGATTGGATCCCTCTGACCGGTGGGTCGTGGAACGTGCCACTCCAATCCGGATTCTCTGGGCTTCCAGGGAGGATGATGTCCACGCCTTGTCAGCTAAGGCTAACAAGGAGTCGAGGACCACACACCGGACACAAGCAAAGTTATGCCTGCATAGTGACATCAATAGTGCATACAGAACTAGATTCATCCAGCCTCTCGACTATGATCCCCTGTGCCAGTGTGTGTGTCCGAGATGTATAAGTATGCATTTGAGATGATCCATCAGGGCACAACCTGTAAAATCTAAATATGTCAGAAAGTTGTTGAGTCTACCATATCGCCTCTATTGTAATAAGATATCACCTATTCCATATTGAGCGTGGATGACTGTTTTATTGCTTGTGTTCCACCTTCTAATGATGTAAACATGCTGTATCGTGATATTTTAATGCTACCACTGGGAAATCCATATGCAGCATAATGATATGCTGTAAATAGTGTTTGGGGTAATAAACAAACACGTAAAAAAAAAAAAGAGGATGTATGTATAAAAGTCATGTGGTTCCATATATAGTAAGACTACATGGTTACAAGAGTCTGCATTTCACACAAGTACAGAAAGGTGGGAGAAAGCAAGAGACGGGGAAAATAAGAGAATAAGAGGTTTTGCATTTTGCTATGTGCAAACAAACAAATGAAGCAGTCGATTTATACGGGAATACATCAGTTCAGCATCACACCCAAAAGTAAAATACAAAATCCATTATCATGAATACTCACCAGCGATCAATTCAGCGCAGACAAAACTTGGATGACGCACTTTACAGAAAGACAAGACGATAAAATGACACTAACTCACCGATGCTGAAGCTCAGATGAGTAGGAAAGAGGTACAGCGGTTCATCCTCTGAGCAAACCTTCCAGAAGCTTTTGGAACATTTGGCAGTCCTGCGGCAGCTGAATCAGCTTGTTTTCCACTGAGAACAGGTCCAGTACATTCAGTCAGGGTGTAAGTTTTTACCTTCTTTAAGGTAGAAAAGTTTCTCTCTGCCTCAGATATCGGATTTATGACGATTTTCAGTAGTCAGTGTCAGCAAAAGCCTTGCCTTAGAGGTTCTTGCGGACAGATGATAAGCCAGACTTGCCTTGGCACCCTTAGGCCCAGCAGTTAGGTGCAGAGCAACTCAGACCTGGTTCCCAAAATGAGTCAGGCTCACAGGAGTAAATCAACCAAACAAGAGGTGAAGAAAATGAGCCGTCAACCAGTTTACTGTGTGAAAACTGCTCTACCTGAGAGATGATGGTGTCACATCTCTCCTTCACCACCTGTGCTGTGTAGGTGACTCATCTGCACTGTCGTGAGTGGTGCTGTTCAATCTATCAAGATGATATAATAAAGTTTATTTTCAACATTCACCTTGAACTCGACCGGCAAGTGAATTTCCTGAACTGAGTTCTTTGACAGCCTCACTGATGGCGTCAGTGTCCACAGTACAATAGAGCAGCGATTCTTTTTAAACTGTGCTGACAAACTCATTCTGCATTCTGCTCTGCTCTGCAAATGCTGTTAAATCTGCATCATATAACACATTTAGGCCTCTACAGAACAGAGTTGTTTCAGAGTTAGTTATAGCTGGCAGACATGCCATGCAAACAGCTCATCACACACGGGTGGAGTCCAGTTCTTTTTATCCAGCACAAACACCATTTGCAATCTGCAGTAGCGTGTTCTCCCACCTGCCTGCACGATAACACATGTTATCATGAGCGACGCTTGGTGATCTCATCCCAGTGAACATCTCATTTTGTACAATGCCAGAGGCAATTTTGCAAATTGGCCGAGCAATGTGGTGTGCACAGGGACACTGTCATACATGATTTTAAAATGGGAATCAGAATATTTCCAGGTTTACAAACAAAGTGTAATGACTCAGTATGGAGTACTTTTTCACACTTTCCACATAAGTTGAAAGTCTGCCATGATGTGCCTGAGCATTCGATTGGTGGTTCACGCAGTCTTCACACAGTCTTCCTCTGCTTATAGGGTTGTCCCTGCTGCATATTTCCTGGACTGGAATTTAACCACTAGATGGCAATCGGATCTGGATTTAAATAGCCATGAAAAAGATCTTGGAGTGAGACTGTTTTGTCGTTTACACCCCCCCACGACCGCTCCCTCTCCCTCTCTCTGAGTCCTCTGATGTGCCCTAGTGGCTACAAACAGGGTACTCCACGCATCTTCCAGCGAAACGCAGCTTCTTAGCTCAAGGACAGCAGGGAGTGTAGCACTCTGATAAATTTGGAGCCTTTAATTGTGCAAATGTTTCTGTGTCTTCAACAGAGTCAGAGTGAACAATAGGATAGGGTAGGATAATTGGTTGAACAGGGTTTCAAATCTATTGGATAATCAATCTAAGAGCAGAAGTTGCCATAGTCAGTGTCCAATTGCTACACCGTGTAAGAAGCAACGGTACAATAGAGCACAGAGCTCTCTCGAAGGTACAAAAATCAAAGCACAAAAAGTATTACAGCTTTGAGAAACCATGACAAATTCAGATCTGTATTTATGCCAGAGGTCTCTACTGTGTTATGAGTGTGGATGTAATATCCCCCCCCCCGTGTTTGCACAATTAAAGGCTGTGAATTTAACAGGGTGCTCCAGTCAATTTTGTTGTCTGGAAAAGTACTCTAGTGGCTATAGTAGCATTTAAAGAGTCTGGGAAGTAGTGTGTTTTATGAGCCTTTCCAAAACCAAAGACACAAGCAGAAATTAAAGAACTAATGAAACGTTATCTTAATCTTTTCTATTGTAAACTGCCCATCAATGTGCTTGGCCAACCAGATTATTACAGTGACTAGGCATTACTTCAAAAGTCAAGCAGCACATCATTAATGTTAACTACATTTAACTTTAGAGTAAAATAAATCCCTTTAAAGTCTGTGTAAAAGCAATTCTGAGATTTCCTTAAAAATACATTAAATATGTTGGAAAGCAATTGCTGCGAACAGGTGAAAAGACTTTGAACGATATATTACTGAAATATGGAGTTAGAGGTTAAAACAGGTTTTCACCAGTTTTCAGTCCAGGATTTGGTGGGCGGTCCTTAAAGGGTGGCTCGATGTGTGTAGTCTTGTCATTTTCTGAACTCATCTAACACGTTTCAGTCGCTTCAAAATTGCTTCTTGACTGCTCCCATGTGTGGGCGTGGCTTCAGAGCTGAGAATACTGTCCATTTTTACCGAATTTTAACACCTAATTTCATAAACATGTCGATATTTTTAAACATTCAACGTTGGCTGGGTGGTTAAAAAGACTTTCTTCTTTGGTCTGAATAACTCAGAACACATATGTATTCTTACTTTACACAAACTTTAAAATCGAGCATATCCGCTATTACCTTACTGTGTGAAGATTTATGGAAACATTAACTGCTCTTAGATGGGGAAGTGTAAATTCACTGATTATTACACCAACTTTACACAAAACACACCTTCATCATATTAACTTTAACTTTTAAAGTGATACAGTTTGGAAATACACACCAGTGTGTGTAGCCAGTGTGCATTTAGGACCTTCTTTTTTTAGATTATTTAAATAATGCTGGAATGTTAAAGTCACACTGTTTTTAACAACTCATGGAGCTAACTTTAGCTTAATTAACTACCTAACTACAGATGATAAAACACAGCCAAGTCAGAATTCAGTCAGATTCTAACCCTAACCATCCATTCACATCTCATTTTGACTGAATAGAAACTGAATAGTTCCGACTTAGCAGAGATTACAGGTCTAAATGGTCAAATACATTCTTTATTTTGTGACAGGCAGGAATTATATTACAGCAATTACAGCAACAATTTTATAGGAGATCAATTACATTTTTAATGAGAGACTCATAAATGTTTTATTTTTATCTCCTGCAGTTTATGGTTAAAATGTTTCCTTTAAAAATACTCATTATGAAGACACTTGGGGAGTCTTCATAATGAAAGATGGTTGGGGTATTACAGTTTTAAATAAGCCTCTGATAACATTTACCAATGAATCAGAAGGGAAGTGGAGAGAAACTTGCTCTTAAACTCCTGAGGACACCAAATATAATTTATCAGCTTCTCTGGCATCATCTGCCAATATAGTCAGCCACACAACATGTCCACAGACTGTACAGTGACCTCAGGACCACACACACTACAGCTGAGTCACAGTCATAAAGCCAAGCAATCAAAAATGTTATACCACCCGACAGTGAGTACGTGTGCAGTTACAGAACTGACAGGTCAGATCAGACAGATGAAATGGAGCTTGATTTTTTTAAAGATAGACAGTCGGAGAGAGATGGAGGAGATGATGGCAGGATGCAGTTGAGGGGGTGAGATTGAGAATTGAAGGTGGAGGGACAAGGGATTCGAGAATGAGGAGAAACATAAAAACAAGAAAATGGAGGCGAAAAATGGACTGGGGCAACAAAAAGGGAAATATGACAAAAAGAAGGATGACGGAAGAACTTGTCAAAAACTGGAAAAACACGGGATGAAAGACAAACTGAAACAACATCAAACTCAAACACCAAAAATGTGTCAGGCTTTTAAACTGAAGTATCTGCAGTACAGCGTGAAGCCTCAGTGCCAAGAGTTGCTACGGCAGACGTTTACACTATGACACAAATCAATAATACTTTGGTATCAACTTTCAGGTTTATTCAAGTTTGACATAAATCAAAACAAAACATTTCAAGAGGAAGTTAAAGGGAAAAATCCACAGATTGACATAAACTGCAGATGTAGCTAGATAGCCAGTTGAATTGTGAAAACTGGACTAGATGAATTGTTTCCAGTGCAGCCATGATACAGTTCCATAGCAAAAAATATGTTTCTGCAAGAAAAATATCAGTAACATCAGGTTCTGCTGTCACTTCCTCCAAGACTCCATTTGTTGTTGTTGTACAGCAACATCGCACAGAGGAGACGGGGATGCAAATTTCTCAGGTAAGCAAAGCCTCAGATACCAGGAATAGAACGCAGCCACAGACAGCTCCATAATTGTTAGCCTGTGAGCTGTCAGCATAATGGCTCCAGGTTTCTCCTTTTTTTTTTATTCTTCCTTTGCCTTTCTTGCTTGAGGATTCTGCTTGACTGGTTGTAAATAATTGTTGCTGCTCGTGACATCAGGTTCCGAATTTTCGTATTTGCCTTTTTGCATCTGAATGAGCAAACAGAGCAGGACAGGATTTCTCAGGCTTGTCAGCGATGCTGTGACAACTCATGAATCAAATCCCTTACATGTATCATGCCAGACTGTGGGATTGTGTGATGTAGTCAGCTGTGGACGAACCTTTGTAAAAGTGTTGGTTGTGCAGTGTCTCCCACAGGCTGATCATTTCTTATCTTGTTGCTGTCTGATGAAAACCACGTCTTCGGGAGGATGAAAAAACTCTTTATTCAGAAACTATCTAACAAAACAAAACCTGAGACACTAATGAGACACATTTTGGTCAACTATCAATAACAAGTATCCTTGAATCAAAACTCAAAATGTTATTTATCCAAAGCCATCCTTCTTCTATCTGTCCTACATGCATAATGTGACAAAACTTGTTTAATTGATCAGTAAGACTGTAAATGTTAATGTGCTATGCGCATTCCATGTGTAGGAAAAAAGTCAGAATCATCAAAAGGGAGAAAATTGTGGATTATAGTAGTGGGTGATATTGCAAGATTTAGTATCGATCTGATACCAAGCAAATACAGGGCAAGTATTAATGATACCGATACGTTTTAATAATTAAGGTCGATGCATCATTAAATTACTAAATCTAAATGAATTTTCATGAAATATTGCCACACAGGACTCCTTTTCCTCTCCACCATTCTCCTGCTCCGTCTGCTGCTGGCCGAGCCTGCTTTACTTGCTTGTTTGCCTGGCGCCACTGAGTGATGTGACGGTGAACACAAGAGGGGAGAGGTGACGGGAGTGAAACTTGAAAGCAGTGGCACTTACACAGACAGTCAGGTCGCCACTTTGATAAAACTGCAGCAGTGCATACAGGAGAGACACTGAAACTAAAGTCAATATTATTACACTGGTATCGATCAATACCAATACCAAGCATTGTTGGTATCCATATTTGGATCGATCCACCCACCACTAGTGAATTACTTATCAATGAACTATGTTCCAACATGTCCTCAGACATAAATGACTGAAAGTTTAGTTGCTAATGACTCCCAAAACTAGAACAACAACGTATATTTTAAACAATTACCTCACTGATGCTTGTCTGCATCCACTCATAAACTCAGAGACAGTTATCACTGAAGAAGAAAATGTGGTAATTTAATTCATTAATTGTATTATTTGCAAAATTGGCAACACTGTATGCACCACTGATGCACAATATAGACTGAAATGCTAGTGACTTGTGCATTGTTCCATAATCTTGAGGCTCCTTTTTGTGGAGGAACCCTGAGTTAAATGTGATTTTAATGGCTTTATTATTTCAGATTCAATTGTGTTTACATGGTGCTTATTCCTAAATGAATTTCTAGGGGGAAATTGAAGTAAATTTTCACAGCTGGAGGCTCTGATGGACTTGAGGAAAATGAGGTGTAGAGCTAGTGTTATGTGAAATGTGAAGTATGAAATAAAAAAACCTATTCACAAAATCTTTGTGGTTGGAGTACTGTTTCGCTAAAACAGAAAAACACAATACACAAAAACCAGAACCACTGGTTACCACTGACAGTGTAAAGAATGGACAGTGTATTTGTGATGTCACTGAGATGTTTCTGAAGAGCCGTTTTGAAGCTCAGTGTTGTGGCTGTGGCTCCAAACTCTTCCTCCTCCAGGATAATCTAAACATCAGCAAAGATGTGGATCATCGGTGGAGCTGAGGTGGGCTGGATGATGCCTAAGTGCTCAAACAAGTCATCCATAATGGCACCCACATGTCAATCAAAGCAGTCATGCTGTTAACTATGTGCAACTTTAAGTCTTAATAAAATTCAATCAAGTAAGTTATATGAAAAATCATGCTCAGTGCAGTGCAGTCATTAACAGGGAAATAAGCTATGGAGACTGAAACAGTGTGTTGTACCAGGCTGTAAACATGTTTATTTCTGCTGTAAAATTGGACATTTTAACATGGGGGCTTATGGAGAATTACTTTTCTGGAGCCAGCCTCAAGTGGACATTTAAGGAACTGCAGTTTTTGGCACTTCTGCATGGGCTTCACTTGACAGACAAGGAGGTGATGTCATAAGCGGCGATACCTTTGTAAATGATTTGTTATAGATTAGTAGAGTCTGAAAATCTGTGTTAAATTCACGATCATGTTAGTGAACTGCATCAGCATTATTTTTTTTTAAACATGTTGCAATGAACCAGAAAATTGACTCTTTCAGTCTCCAGGAAAAAAAACACCAACCTGATGAATTTGCATTTATTTTTTAATGACCTAATTTTTCAAGTGTTTAATAAATTAATTCATAATCAGCAGACTTGGCTTTGTGTTATTGGTTCCTAATATTCCTCCCGGGTGTTAAAGTGATTGGACTTTAAAAATAATGCACTAATATATTAAGAGCTTGGTTATCTGTAGTGGAGGAACACGCATGTTCAGCACTGATGAAAACCTTAAAGAAAAAAGGATATTCTTGTGCATTTGCAGCTGGGTTTAATTTTGCCGTGTGTTTCATTACACAGAGTCACATGCATTCAGACAGCAGCCTTGCTGACTCTGCCAAAACTATGTCAGCGGAAATAATGAGATGCACTGGAGCAAACCTACCTGACTCGCCTTGTTTCACACCATTTAGGTCAGAGTCTATCTATATATCCTAGCCCCCTCACTCCAGTACATTTATCTGATGTATTTAATACACAAAAACACGTAAGGATTCAGTGCAGTAATTACCTTCAACTTGGTGGGTTGTTCTGTGCTGCAGCTTTCCTCATTCCTCCTTTCCTCCACAACGGGGGATTGATTTTTGTAATCAGTCCATCAACACCCACTTAGATACTCGATGAACATGTGCTGTGAAAGAAAAAACTAAAAAATCACAAACAGGTGTGCAGAACATATTTTAATGATCCCTGCTTTAATGATTAGCAATACATATTAAAACCTATATTGACACACTTTGTCATTAACTGTATACACTGCAGGTATTTGTACTAATCTGAATCTGACATATATTTAGTGTCTGGTGTATTTTTGTCATAAACAGCAGCAAGTTCATACATTTCTAATATCCAGAATAACGGGGCGCCTGTGCTCTTAACTTGTGTGCCAGGCAAACTATAAACTATAAATTATTATAAAATAAAATTTTTTTTTAGTTTTCCCTATGGCTGCCAAACCCTGGTGGAGTGTTTCAGCTGGAAGCCCACAAAGTCAAGAGAACCTCCCTCTCCAGAGATCTGTTTCTGTCTCTTTCTCCTCTGCTCTCCCCTCCCCTCACTCCCTCCCTGTCCTTATGTTTGTCTCTTTTTCTTTGTTCTCGGCTCGGCTCTGCCATTTTCCTTGTTGTGAGGTGGAGCAAAGGTTACAAAATACCTGGAGAATGGTGGGAGAGCAATAATGACTCTATGTGTGTGTGTGGGTCTCTCTCTCTCTCTCTCTCTCTCTCTCTCTCTCTCTCTCTCTCTCTCTCTCTCTCTCTCTCTCTCTCTCTCTCTCTCTCTCTCTCTCTCTCTCTCTCTCTCTCTCTCTCTCTCTCTCTCTCTCTCTCTCTCTCTCTCTCTCTCTCTCTCTCTCTCTCTCTCTCTCTCTCTCTCTCTCTCTCTCTCTCTCCCTCCATGCTCTCTAGAGGCAAACTGTAGAAACCTATTAGAAATAGCTGCAACTGCCCTCTACTCCAATTCTCCCCAAAGAACACCCCCAACACACACACACACACACACACACTCATTTGTCTGTGCTTAAGGGTACTAGATATGTCTAACTTTTAAACCACAACTTTTAATTATGTCTGCAAAATTTTACACTCTTAATCGTGTGTGAAGCAGAGGCTGTAAGGAATTATGTGGCAATAAATCAATATCAGTGTCTGATTCTTGTGATATTTCTTTGTTGGAGAAAAAGCAGACAGACTTTCATTACTTGTTGGGTAAAGCAGAGGTCACAAGGTTCTCCCAAAGGTTTACTATTGACTGAAATTCTATCAATTCTGCTCTGAATACAGCTGATAGAGTTAAAAGGCCAGAAGGAAAAGGGCTTCACTGTAATCTAAGTGAAGTAAATTTCATCTGAGGATTATTCTGTTATGATTGAAGTATTTTTTTTAGCCAATCCACCTCTAATTCTCATCTTTCCCCTCCTCTTTTCTTATTTGTCATGTCTGTCCCTTGTACTACCATACTTACATTTTGACTAACAATCTGTCCAATTGACACTTCTACAGTCTGTGGTGCAGTGCTGGATATTGTACACCTCCTTCCCTGCTGGAGCTAGTGTTGTCGTAGTGGTAAAGTGGTGAATACCACTGTACCAATGTGTTTTATAATTACATTTTGACAGTTAAATGTTGGCACTAATGGCCTGTGTGGTTTCAATTCGGCAAAGAAGAAGAAGAAACCGTAAAATGTTGCAACTGTCATTTCAACACTACCTTGCTGGAATTTGTACAAGTGTACTGAGGGAATTTCTAAATTCAGACACAGCTTTGGTTTGTGTATGATGTTGGTTGTGGCCTGACTTTTCACAGTGATACCTGCTTCCAATTATCCAGTCAACCTGCTCAGTTTTTAAAACCAACTCAACCTCCGCCACCACCGTTTGTCTCCCTTGTGGTAACGAAATGCTACGGCCCCTTCAGTGCTTTCTTTTATATCGTGTTTTTATGTGCTCTTTGACTAACTCTGGTCTTCCTCTGCCTCGGGATTTCTGTCTGCCATTCCTGCCACGTCCAGCTCTGTCTTGTTTTCTGTTCTGGTTTTTGCATTTTGCCACCATCTGTCATCTCAGACTCGCCCAGCAACCCCGTCACTGTGTTTTCTCCCTTCTTGTTTCAGTAAACTTATTCTGGTCTCTAGGCTTTTGTGTGTATATAGGTCTTACCTTTTCTTTAAGGTACAGGGCACACAGTGCCTACAAATTAGCTTCATCTTAAAGCAGTATAAAAAAATAAACAACAGGAGTGTGCCAAGAAGTGAACCATGTAGGTGTGATGAGCTGATGGATGCCACAGGAATGCCACAAATGAAATTCATAAATGAGACAGGATTTTTATTCCTGATTTAAAAATGCCACCTCATCCTTGTAGATGACTAAAAGTTTAAAATATTTTTCTCTGTTTATTATGATGTAGATATTAATTTATGACACAAGCAGTCAACACTTAACATTTTTCAGTGCCACCGTGTGAATTCTTTTTGGAGTAAGAAGACTTAATCTGATTTCCTTTACATGCACAATAATATCTTTTACTTATTTACTTTTAATGTAAAACAGAATAAATTGGTTGCCAGTTGGTAAATCGTCGCTGTCTGATAAATCAGTTTTTTTTTCAGTAGGTAGTAACTGTTTTCCCCTGAAACTAGCTGTCAGGATTTGGGTTTATGGTTTGGTGTGTCTTCCTCTCCTTGTCTCACTTTCCATCCAACCTTTGCATTTGTTAACAGCAAGTCCTACGGGTTTCCATATAGCATACTGGCCTAATCAAAGCTATTTTACTTGTTTAGATTGAAATCAGTATAATACAATATAACAACCACAACGACTTTTGTGCATCAGTCCGTTTCTGTTCAGACAACGATTTGATCGCTTACAATCAGTCTGCAAGTGTGAGTGTTATCTTTTATTAGAATAATACAAAATACTCCATGTTAGTTATATAAATATAAGTCCTGGATTCCATCTAGAGATTATTAAAGGATAAATCAGATGAAGGACAACTGCTAGACTCTTCAGCTCATCAGGTTCAAGTTCCATGGCGAAGGTATCGGAAGCACTGGACAGACAAAGAGTATAATGAAGGTTTTCACTGATAAAAACAAGTGAAAAACTTGTCAATATTGACTCAGTTAATTGCCTCCTACAGTCAAACTGTAACTTTTCCCCTCAAGTTTAATCATTAACTTGCCTGCAGTCTAAGAGAGCAGATCAATAAAAGTGTTCTGTGAAATAAATGTTGAGGCTCATAAGAATTAAGAACAGTGTTATTCATACATAATTAACGGTTTCAGTTACAGCTTTCAGACATGTTAAATATGATAGCTTCTAGGACAAAACTTTTGTGAGAATGTGATAACGGCACATTGAGGCACAAGAAACTACATCATGTGATGTGATTATTTTCTCTGCATGGTTACCTTACTTTTAAATAAGCAGGCAATGCTTTCTTTGCGTTTCCTACAAATTTAATCTGCTCTCCTTTCAGTGGAAAAGTAAAATCTTTTTTTTATTAAACTCAGGAAACAGCACTGTCAGGTACTGTGTTGTTTTATCATAGGAAAACACCATTAATGTAGCCGGCACCTGGACTTATGGAGGCAATTTGAGGTGCATTTAAAAATTCATGCTCAATTGTTCCCCTAAAATAAATAGCTGGAAGCAAAGCGGGAACGATGCTTTGATGCTGTTGTGAAAGTGTCTTTCATTGCTGAAAGCCACATAATGTAGCCAGCACAAGGTTAGCTGCCTTGATTCATACAAATTTAAAGGAACAATGTCTAAGATATTGACTGAATTGTAAAATGACCATTGTATGTCAACAGAGATTAAGAAAACTTAGTCCACTGATATGAGAAATTTTGAAATTTGCTCCGGCATTTTAAATTTGTACTGCAGTACCAATTTTTAACCACTAGATGTCAGTGCAACAAGCAAAGTAACATTGCATTGCATTTAGCAGACGCTTTTATCCAAAGCGATTTACAGAGGAGGACATAAGCTGAGAAAGGTGTAAAGGAGCACAGAGTAGTTGTGAGTTTTGTTAGGCAGGGAAGCATTCTTGAAAAAGAAACGTTTTTACAAGTTGGTAGAAAGGGATGTTGCAGTTCTTGCAGCTGTTGGTAGGTCATTCCACCATTTGGGGACAACCACAGAGAAGAGTTTAGAGTGACCTCGCTTTGCGAGAGGCGATGGTACAACTAGACGGTTTGAATGAGCGGAGCGCAACGCCCTGGTCGGGACGTGAACCTTTAGTAAGACGCTGAGATAGGCAGGGGAAGATCCTGAGATGGTTTTGTAGGCTAGCGTCAGAGCTTTGTGTTTAACTCGTGTCCTTTTAGGTTGATTGAAAACCAGTCGCGCTGCAGCATTCTGGACCATTTGCAAAGATCTGATTGCACAAGCAGGTAGGGCGGACAGGAGCGAGTTGCAATAATCAAGGCGGGAGGTGACTGTAGCCTGTATCAGGAGCTGAGCGGAATATTGGGTCAGGTATGGTCTGATTTTTCTAGTATTGTGCAACATACATATTGTTCCTTTAATCCGAAAGTATGTATAGTTATGTATAAGAAAAATGTTTAGCATGTTAACATGCTTATTTTAGAACTTATCCCATGCGGCAACCTCGAGTCTGGTAGTGTCAAAAACTGCAGTTCCTTGAAAGGCCAATTGAGGCTGGCTACAAAATGAGTCACTCTCCATAAGCGCCTATATTAAAATGTTTATGGCCTGGTTCAAATAACGTTTTTGGTCTATAGTTTATTTTCCCTTTTATGACAGCTGTACTGAGTCTAAATTTCTATTTAATGCAGTGTATTTCAGGGGTCTCTGTAGATATGATGGCTCATTTTGAGACAACGAAAACACGATGATTCTTATTTTCAGGTGATTATACATTAATAGTAACATACCAATAAATATTGTATTCCATTCCTGCCAATAAATAAATACACACTCAGTTTATCCAGTATTGGTTGTCCAGTGACTGCTCCACCAGCCTCAGCTGTACTTTGCATTTGGTGCTAATTGGCAGCATATGTATCGCATGTTACTGTACAGTAATAAATTACACTATTGACATGAGAACAGTGTGGAAAAAATACAACTGAAAGACTGGGAGCCACTTCAGTGGGAGTGGTGAAAATTGAATAATTGCTTGCAGGCTACAAATCAATAGGCTGCAGATAAATAAACACAGTGATAAACTTGCATAAAAAATGCAAGAAAACCAACCAATTTCAAGCCTATGATGATGCTTCAGGAAAACGTTCAAATGTGTTAATTGTCCTGAATTAATATAAAAGCCTATCATTGTGCTCTTTATTTGGCTTATTCATTTGTTATAATTAAGCATTAAATCAATTTTCACCACTTTGCATTGAAGTGAATTTCATTAGAAAAAAAAATCTACTACATGATGCACATTTTCTCCTCTTTGTTCTGCCTCAAAGAGCACAAAGTAGTTCTTTGTCACTTAATCAAAGTAGTCATTTTGACATTAATGCTGGCCAGAAGTACCTTGATGTGAGTCATAAAAAAGTAACTTGTGGTTTGTTCTACAAGTAGCGTGGCAAATATCTCCAGAAGTCCATTAATCTTCCACAGAACTGAAAGAAAAGGAAAGCTCAGAGTGAATGTAACTAGAGATTTAAGGGATTGGTCTTCAACAATTTCATTCACATTGCACCTGTTACATATTTCACTATAACGCCCAGGAGCACCTGTCATTATAAAATCATTCCTAGTGTATTAAAACATGGAAAATAAAGTCCTGTCCTTTGTATTGTAGAACTGCATCAACATTTGAGAATTCTCCTGAGGTTTGCCACATCATTGACAAGAGGTTCAATCAGTTTGCTGCTGTTGTATTTCTTTGTAGCTTTGTCTAATTGATCGATTGTAATCCTGACCTAATTTCCCTATAATTAGTGGACACAGCACAATTAAAAGGACCAGTGTTGCATTGGTTTTTACAATCCTCTTGACTCGCCTTCTCTTCTATTGTAAAGGAGAAACTATAGGGGCTGAGTTACATGCACATGATATAGGCCTACCCTATCTAGACCCAGTGTTTGGTTTGTCCTTCCTGGACTGCTGTAGAAACAGTTTCAACGTGGCGGACTATATGGAGGACCAGTCGATATATACACTGAACAAAAATATAAATGCAACACTTTTGTTTTTGCTCTCATTTTTTATGAGATGAACTCAAAGATCTAAAACATTTTCTATATACACACAAAATAACCATTTCTCTCAAATATTGTTCGTAAATCTGTGTAAATCAGTGATAGTGAGCACTTCTCCTTTGCTGAGATAATCCCACCTCACAGATGTGGCATATCAAGGTGCTGATTAGACAGCATGAATATTGCACAGATGTGCCTTAGGCTGGCCACAATAAAAGGCCACTCCAGTTTTATCACACAGCACAATGCCACAGATGTCGCAAGTTTTGAGGGAGCGTGCAATTGGCATGCTGACAGCAGGAATGTCCACCAGAGCTGTTGCCCATGAACTGAATGTTCATTTCTCTACCATAAGCCGTCTCCAAAGGCGTTTCAGAGAATTTGGCAGTACATCCAACCGGCCTCACAACCGCAGACCATGTGTAACCACACCAGCCCAGGACCTCCACATCCAGCATGTTCACCTCCAAGATCGTCTGAGAGCAGCCACTCGGACAGCTGCTGCAACAATCGGTTTGCATAACCAAAGAATTTCTGTAACCGACTTGAGTGGGCGAATTCTCACATTCAGTGCTGTCTGGCATGTTGGAGAGGTGTTCTCTTCACGGATGAATCCCAGTTTTCACTGTTCAGGGCAGACCGTGTGTGTGGCGTCGTGTGGGTGAGCAGTTTTCTGATGTCAATGTTGTGGATCGAGTGGCCCATGGTGGCGGTAGGGTTATGGTATGGGCAGACGTATGTTACGCACAACGAACACAGGTGCATTTTATTGATGGTATTGTGAATGCACAGATACCCATTGTTGTGCCATTCATCCACGGCCATCACCTCATGTTGAAGCATTATAATGCACGGCCCCATGTTGCAAGGATCTGTGCACAATTCCTGGAAGCTGAAAACATCCCAGTTCTTGCATGGCCAGCATACTCACCGTTGGGTTTGGGATGCTCTGGATCGGCGTATACGACAGCATGTTCCAGTTCCTGCCAATATCCAGCAACTTCACACAGCCATTGAAGAGGAGTGGACCAACATTCCACTGGCCACAATCAACAACCTGTCTCAAGTCTTTGTGAAGGCATGAGGCAAATATTGTGGCCAGCCTAAGGCACACCTGTGCAATAATCATGCTGTCTAATCAGCATCTTGATATGCCACACCTGTGAGGTGGGATGGATTATCTTGGCAAAGGAGAAGTGCTCACTATCACAGATTTAGTTTAGCTTTACAATTCTTATTTTCAGGTGATAATCTACTAATGAAAACATAGTTAATAATATTATATTCAATTTCTGCCATATTCTGTAAATAGAGCCCTGTAAATCTTACATTCTTCACTCTTTTAAAGCTTAAAATCATCTTTTTATTAAAGAAATCAGGGGGCAGAATAAGCTTAACAAGTAGGCGCGGAATCAAAGCACTAAAGGTCAGAATTATGTATTTGGTTAATTACAAAGACAAGATGTTCAGATGTTTTTGGCCAAGAATCTAAAAATAAATAATATCTCAGAATTTCCGAAACTTCTTTCATCCATCAGAGTCTAGTTTACTGCACTGTTATCCCGAGGGATTTCTTTCACTACATGAAAACTTCTGCATTAATTGGTCCCTTCTCTATCTCCTCCTCTCAGACCGTCGAGCTGAGGCAGAAACTGTTGTGACCTTTCCAAGTGATGAAACTCTCATTAAGAAATCACTGGGTCTGTTTGTATGATGGGCTGGTTTAACCGCCACACATACACACACATAGAGAAGAGTGACTCAGAGGCAGTTATCCATAGCATTAAATATTCACACGATTAGTTTCATTCCACTGATGGATTTAACTACAGACTGACCTCTGCAGTACAAGGCCATAGGTTTGGGGATCAGGATAAATATAGAGTGTGGAGGGAGGTTTGTATTAGGGATTTGGTAATTAATTTAGTCCAAATATAGGAACACCGTGAGTGTGTGTGTGTGTGTGTGTGTGTGTGTGTGTGTGTGTGTGTCCAAGAATAACAGATCAGGGGACTCACAGTTTGTGCTATTGGGCGTGGATTAACTGCTAAAAAAAAGCTTAATTCACTTTTGTGAATTCACAAGGAGGTCTAAGCACAACTAAATATGAATTCATCGGAGGACTGCAGCCAGTCACGTGAATATTTTATGCTGTCATTTCTCTGAGAAAGGGCATCTGAGCCCATGTGTGTAATATGACGCATTGTGATTTGTGGCAGTAACTGTATTCTGTCATTCCCGGTTTTCGTAATACTGCTTCTCTGTTACTCCGGCCCTCTCAAGCTCAAGGAAGGTGTATGTCCGAGGGAAGCATAGCCTTAAATAGAAGAAGCCCACAGTTGCCTTGGCTTAAGTTTGCTGTGTTAACATTAAATCTCCTTAAAACCTTGGATTAAAATCTAGAACATCACTTTATGTTGCTGGGTAAACTGTCCAGTGAGGCTCATTTGCGTCTTTCAGTTGACTTTGTATGCAATCACACCACCTCTAAAATCTATCTATATGATGCTAGTAATATATTATTTGTAATCAGATATCAAACCATCACTGGCCATATGAATCACTGTATAGCAGAAGTTCTAGTGGCATTATGGGATCAGTCCCAGTTGGACGAAAATAGCTACACAGGGAGGCATCCAGAAGCATTCTGCTCAGATGCTCAAATTGCCTCAGCTGGCACAGTTCCTAGAATAACCACCTTATTGTAGTGTAGGCTTTGTGTGTCCATTTAACCCTAGGAGCTGTGTTGTTTAGATACTGGCAGGGCATGACAAATTGGTGCCAGGTAAAGGTTCCAGAGCAGAGTCTTACCTTGGCTGAGGAAACTAGCTCTTAGTATTTGGCGTGTAAAAATATCAGGACTGATGTTTATCCTTACGAATCTATATTGTGGATTGGAATCAGTCCAATGTGCCTCTGCAGAGTAAACAAAATGGTTTAAAGGGAATGTGGCTGTGATTTACCCCTGTGCCTTCTCTGCGTATAACAATGCAAACAGATAGAGAACCACTCCCTGCTCCACTTCTAGTTTGTGTATTTCCCTCAACTCTGCCCGTCTTCCTCAGCTGCCGCTGTTGGCAGTTTAAATGTAATATCAAACTTCTCTCAGAGGACAGACTGATGAAACACGTCTCTTATTCTTCTCCCTCACATGCGTGTCTTTTGGGGTTGCCGAGTGCTGTTTAAGATCAGATGACGGCTTCATAAGCTGCCAGAATGTCAATAAGGCAAGCACACAATAGGATGGACGGATGTACAGATCTAAATCTGAACATCTGAATATGGAAGTACATTTGATGACCCATTGCTATGATTTAGACACAGGGGGCACTGTTGTTCTGCAGAAAACAGAATGAGTGCATATATGTGTTGCTTTCTCCTCACACTGGCTGAGCTTCCCTTCCTCAATGCCAGGAATTAATGATTTCACCCGCTCTCTCCCTCTCACACACAAAAACACACTCTGCCTCTCTTTTTCTTTCTCTCACGCTCTCTCTCTCTCTCCACTCTCTGTGAATGCCTTCGATGACGATAATGTCTGTCACCTAGTGTGTTGAAAACACTATATGGTGGCTAATGACTGAAATGTGTGTGTGTGCGGTGACCATCAGATTTGTTTCAGTCAAGTTCACGCCTTTGCGAACATCCAGTAACGATACCACAAACTCAGCGCCCTCCGTTTCAGAATGCAATACCACTGTTGTAAATATGCACAGCTGTACGTGTTTGTTTGTTATGATTTCATTACTTATGTATGTACGTATTACATCACAACTTTGCCAACAGCCAAACATCAAGAAGGTGCATCAACACAAGACATAGCAGCCAGCTAATATTACTTACTAGCCCAACAGCAAAAGGCCCAGCTCAGTGTCTGTCTTTCAGCCTTTTATTTCACAAAGCTCTCACCAACCACTAAACATCAGTCCCACATGCCCTCTTCTTGCTCGGTCACTCTCTCTTTTTCCACTTCTTAGCTTCTTTTATCAACGTCACGTTTGCTCGTTTTCCCCTTTGACATTATAGAGGCTGCTGGGCCCGGTTACATCGCCTGCTTGCCCAGCTTTGGGTCTGGCGTGACACTGACTCTGCTCCCTGTTAGCATTCCCCCATGCTAAAAACCCTCTTCTTTGCGGTAGTCCAAAACACCTGTGGTACAAACACTAACAGCCTGGCTAACAAACTGAGCTGACAGCAGCTATAGTTCACAGTATTTTACTTTCAAAGTCCATCTTGAAACTCGGTAACATCAGAGTGACAACTAGAAAACATTTTCTATTTCTAAAATATGATCCAGTTTCGTATCCTGAGCACAAAGTCACACAGTGCAAGAACAGGTTTACAAGTCAGTTGTTGTAATACTGATAATCAGTGACTGGAGCACTACTACTGTTTTCATGATCCGTCAAATAAAATGAAACGTGGCAGGTGGGAAGAGAATAGCAGGTTTTTTTGTTGCCCTGAACCCCGTCTCCCAAGTAATGCTTCTTCTCAGTGTGTGCATCGCTTCCATTAAGTTCTATGAACCACTTCCATAGTCCCTCCTGTGCCCTATGCACTGAACCTTCACAGACTGTAATCGATGTCACCTACAACATCACAGGAAGTGTGTGAGTGCAGGTGGGCGTGCTAGCTCCAAACGCTGTCTGATAAATGGGACAGCACTTTGTAACATCATGTTCCCTAACACAAAGACTACGCACTATTCTAAGTCTATGCACCGTAGAGTGTGAGGCTGATATTTCAGACTGTACAACAAACATTCCAGGTAATTAAAGTTTGTTGTTTGATAAGTAAGTTTGATTTATGCCTAATGTGCATCCAACCTGAGTTGCCTTGTGCCGCTTGTTGCAGTTTTAATGATCTTATTTTTCCAACATGAGTGTGTTCTGGTCTTTGGGAGGCAGTTCAGATTTTATTTGTTTCATAAATTAGTGGCTGCCCATGCTTCAAACTGGTAGACATTTCAAACAACAAAACATTCTACTTGCATTGTATAGAAACAATAAAAACTGCACCATCAGGCCAATAACGTCAGTGGCTAAAAGACCTTCTTTACGGCAGACATTTTGAAACGTCATAGTAGGAAAAGAACAAGTGCATTTAATAATATTAATGATGGCTGTTGGGTTGAGCATGCTGAAGCAGGAACCACTGCCTGTGACAGTTAAATGAAGCCAAAAGTGCCAAAAACTGCAATTCCTTAAACGTCCACATGAGGCTGGCGACAGAATGAGTCAGTCTCCATAAGCCGACATAATAAAATACCCAAATTCACAGCAGAACGAGTCTGGAACAAAAAAACAGTTTTGGTCTCTATAGCTAGGACTGGCCACTTTGATTGATAGGTGGATGTCATCACAAGTGGCTTGTTTGAGCATTCAGCCCGCCTCAGGTCCACTGATGATCCACACCTTTGCCCATTTTTAGATTAGCTGTCAGAAGTAGGACTGCCATAATGACTGCGGCAAGAGCTACCACACTCTTAACTTCACAATGGCTCTTCAGAAACCAACAGATATGGTTATGGTTATTAATTCAAATTTTTCCTCCTTTGACAAGTCATAAAATCTGCCTATTATAAGTCTACCCTATATCCCAATGTGTGACGTCAGTAGTGACCCTCTAATTGCTTCCTAAAAGATGACTTAAAGTAATTAGATTACATACATAGTTTAGCATCATAGTTGGAGTGGGGTCTGTCCAACCTGGCATAGAAAGTAGGTTGCACACTGCCTGAGTCTCACCTAAACGTCCATTTTGGTGGTAAAATGTAATGTGCTATGAGATGAATCACTACTGCCAGATCGAGCAATGAGTTACAAATGGCTTTTTGTGGAACGAGCCTACGTTTATGGTCAAAAACTGAAAAATCCTCACAGCAGCTGATGACTCTTGAGCAAAACCACTTGAAAAAAATACTTAAGCTTTGAAGAGTGAATAGAGCCGAATGAGAGAGTGATTTAAATGTACGAGCTCACAAGACTTCCACAAAACACAATATACCTTGTTATCCTTTACTTCAAGTTATCGTGTTGTTTGTTCTTTCTTTCTTCTACCAGAGACACTGACAATTTTGAATGGAAACTGGTAATTCCAGTGTGTGCTGCTTTACACAAACACTGTCCTTTTTTGAATTTGACAAAAAAGCACAAGAGGGGCTGACAGACGGATTCTCAAATTATTGTTTACCTCCATATTTCCTTTCAAATCTGGTCTTAAAGTGGTGTTTTGAAGACAGTGTATTCCCCCTCTCCTCTCAGCAATTACCACACTACCAGAGTCCAAACAGCACTTGTTAAGATTCCATTGCTATATAATAATTCAACATGTCTGCGTGGATTAATATTAATTTACAGAGAAAGCACATTTGAAATAGTGCACTGTCTTTATCAGGCAGGTGCATCAGTTTCTGAAGGGAAGGAAAGATGAGAGTTTAGGAGCTTCTGCCAGTTTCAGTTTGTTGTATTGCTCTATTTTGGGAAACATAGTTATACCTGTGTTAGATACAGTGAGGCAGATGGAGCACTTAGTCAAACCACTTTAGCTCTGTAGTCCAAATCCATTACGGCCTAACGCTATACTGCATTCCTGAGCTGCTCTGAAATAGCAATTCTTATGTTTTAATAATATAACAAACCTTTACTGCTCAAGATCCTGTGGTGGTCTAGTGTGGTCAGTGTGGGACAGGGCTCAGTAAGAGCACCAGTAACAACAAGAGCATAAAGCAATAAAACAAATAAGAGTTTGGAGCTTAACTTGATATAGAAGTTATACAATAATATTAATACAACAGCTGCTGACAATATTTGATTAAGACAGTATAGACAGATTCTTTATGTAAACAAAAGACGCCTTTTTTGATCAGGCTCACATATGGTGAGGATGTTATTACAAAGATAACACCCATATACAATATTAAATATACATGATCATGCTTTAATCACATTATTGTTTCTATTGCAAGCAAATTGAATTTCATGAAAACACAACCAGTGTTGGACCCACGTGGGAAAAGGCAGTTTTATTAGAAATTGGAATTCTGGAAAAAATATGCTTATTTGATTTATTTCAAAGAGTTAGACTGTCCTGGATTTGGGTTTCTTGTCAGGTTTTCATGTTTTATTTTGTAATTTCCCCATCTCGTCATGTCCATAACT
Source organism: Collichthys lucidus (assembly GCA_004119915.2). Lineage (NCBI taxonomy): Eukaryota > Metazoa > Chordata > Actinopteri > Sciaenidae > Collichthys > Collichthys lucidus. Next base: position 11,175,515 of record CM014095.1, on the reverse strand, counting down.
TTCCTGTAATGATGGTTTCTGTAATAGATAGTCAAGAAGAGATGAGTTTCAAGATCTGACAATTCAAGGCACTTTAATAAAGACTTAGATCAATCTTTATATGCCAGAATAACGGGGAAGATACAGCTCTCTTACTACCTCTTTTATACATAGTTTTTTTGCTATCTAATGCGGAAACTTCAGTCTTTTCTGTAACCTAACACTGTGCTCTAATAGGCTTGTTTTCCAGAAAGAGGACGCCCCAATCAGGTCAAAGGTCACATGGTTCACCTACTGTATATTAAGAGAAAAAAACACTTCCTGCCATTGCTGTATTTCCCACCAGTTTTGATTGTCTGTACCAGCCTGATTAGTTTTCACCTGTGTCTTATTGTCCTGCCTTCACTTGCGTATTCAGTCCCTGTGTTCTTTGGTTTCGCTGTCAGTTCGTCTTCATTTCATGTTCAAGCGTTTCAGCCATTCTTCCTGTTTTGTTTCCCAGACTTGTTCCGACTGCTACTTTGTTTTCCTGCCTGTTTTATGGACTTTGGATTTAGCCTGCTCATTTACAGACTTGTTTGCTTGTTTGGGATGTTCTTCCTGTTTTTAAACCTGCGTGACAATCCATAAACATTCACTTTTGTAATTAAACCATTGTTCTGCACCAGTTCTACCTCTGTAGTTTCCATTTGGGCCCTATTTTATCGTGTTCCTGGTTACAGTGCTTACTCCCCTATCATGTCTTTATAGTAAGTAACCAGGTGGCATTTTAGCATGTCCTAATAACAGAAATTTTGAAGAGATGAAGCCCATGTAATATGGTGGATAGCCTCAGAATAAACGATTAATGGGACCTTGAGTAGAGATTGTTTTTTCAATTATATGAATATGCAGAAACTCTCTGAGCCAGATAATGGCAGAAGCGCAAATTAAGCAATTTCTTGCGAATGAGAACAATTATTTGGGCTGTTATTTCTCCTAAAATGAATGTATAGGGGTCATTAACTAATCTCTTATAAAAAAGAACTAACCTAGACCACCGCAACTGATGGAGAACCCCCAAGCAGGAGGATGCTCGTAAGAAATGTAATGCACACAACTCCAGCAAATTGAAGATAATGAGTCACACTTATAAAAATCTTTGTACATTATTGATTGAATTTATTAGTAAAAAAAGAGAAAAGCTCACTTCACTGACGACGAGTAAAGCACACCCAAATGACAAGTATTTGATAAATGACATGCATGCTTTCAGGCACAGAAAGTGTCTAACACGAAGTGCAAAAGTCTCGATAAATGTGACCCTCGGCATCTGCATGGAGGCCATATGTCATGGCTATCCCGACTACGCCATGATGGACAGAAAGGAAGTGGGCTGCAGGGAGACAGGAAATGTACCCGAGAGACAGAAACTCAAACCTTGCCTCAGGCCTCTTCACATTCTATCGCCCCCTACTTGACTTGTTCGCTATCTTTCAAGCGCTATAAACACAAGTGTACTTTATTGATTTTTACCACAGGGTCCAGGCATCTGACAACACTGTTTGCCACCAAAAGAAACTTATTAAAAGGAGATATTACAGTAATTTATCATCTTAAATGCAGTGCCAGTCCTCAGCGCTTCCTGAAGTGAGTAAAATTTGAAGGTAACACAATCTCCACATTTTGTATTTATATGTATAAAGAGAAATGCATACAATTACATTCATAAACATAATCAAACATAATTAGGAGGAAAAAAATCAATTAAAATAGAAAAACATACATCAAATAACAATAAAAGACAAATAAATAAAAAAGGTTGACTTGAAATACAGTCTCAGTGCAGTTCCACTGCATTAATAAGTGCCAATAGTGGAATTTACAGCTCCCTTAGCACAAACTATCATTTGATGCCATGCCTCTGTTATCCAATTCATACCTGAGGTTCTGCAGTAACACCATTTTCCCACTGAAATGAAGTAATTCATGAATAATATCTGTATTTTTATGTAACGTAACCAAAGACAATTCCCAGATGTTTCAGAAATGCCCTCATGAGTTACAACTTTTGACATACACCAGTGTACACGTATACACCTTGAATTAATTAATAATTTATTAGTGACAGTGATTGCTGAGGCGTCCAGCAAAGTGTGGTTCATAAACACAGGAGAGAGCAATACACTCTCTAAAGAAACCTGTTTCCTCTTTTTACCTGTCATGTTGTAACTCTTCCTTTTGTTTCAGAGATTTACCATTTAAATCTCCAGAAGCTTGTTATAGATTGTACTGCACATGACAAATGTGTATGAAGACTATGAAAGACTCCTGGCTGCATACCAACTCATTAAAAAGCAAACACATAAATAGATGCATAGATTACACAGACTGTATGTAAAGGTGGAGTGTAAACATGAAGACATATAAACATACGCGCATGTTCATAAATTAAAAAACGTCCTCTGTCACGTAATCAAAAATTAACTGATTTGAGTACATCTCTCTTCTCACTGCAAACAAATGTATAACCTTGTAATTATGTCGGGGTCAGCGATTAACCACTTGGATTGTTTGAGCTTTAATAAAGACGTGTTATGACATTGATTATACAAAAGGGCATAAATATGTTACCTCACTGCACATCAGATGTTAATGAATGTGTGTGTGTGTGTGTGTCTGTGTGTGGTTTGATCAGATTTTATTGATAAAAAAACAAAACAAAGAACCCACCAACTGTCATCAGATTCTGATCAAATGTTGTTAAATCCTGATTTGTGAGAAAAGATGACTGGATGGACTCGACTTTCAGAGAGACGAGCTCATCTTCGTCCTTATTCTCACCACTGTGCTGGTGCAGAGTTCCTACTGCGGGGGGGAGGGGGTGGGCATCCTACAAAAACGTTGATCTTGGCTCAAATTTTGCTGCAGTATAGTCCATCGATCCTGGCTATTAAATATGTAAAAGAATGCACGCAAGGAAGAATATCCACTTTGTACCATTTTGCTAATCTTTTCTTACTATTGAGATGGAGGTAAGGGTTAGACGTGTCATCCTTCGATTTGTATAGTGTGCCCAACTACAACAGCACCACACTTATGTTATTGTCTGTCGCTATGAGCAAAGGTGTTCAGGCAGATATTTACTTATACACAGCCCTTTGTATTGTTTTGCTGTATTACTGTTGTTGGCCTGAATGCAACCTTAGCGAGCGATCACACCAAGAGACTTAGCTAGAAACCAAAAGCAAAATTGTTGTTCTCCTATGATACAGCACACCTGACATGCACTCTTGGCATTGAGCCACACTGGTTGTCAGTGTCACATTTAGCCCAGGCAGCCAATTAGATCAAGCAAGATGGGCCTTACTACTTTCTCACTTCCTTCCTTTTTTTTGAGATGTGACAGGAACGGTGTGAAGATGGCAAATGCAGACGAACAGGCAACTCACAAAACAGCATGCGGGAGAGATGATGGTGTTCACCAGTATTATCTTTTTTTCATTGTGTCACAGGCTTTTTCTTCTCCACCAGCACAGCACAGCAACAGCTAAACATATTTGATCGCCTGGTTGTGCATGCAGCCCTGCTCCACAGGCGCACCAGCTGTTTCTCCTGACACGCTTTGCCGAGAGGTTTTTTTGAAGCGGCTGCACCTGTAGTGATGATCTCTCTCTGGTTGTCCCTTTACTGTAGTTTTACTTTTCATTGACATCTCAACATAAAAAAAACAAAAAGTCACATACTGTATGGTAAAAAAAAACTTGAAGTTTAACAAATGCTCTCAGTGGCAGTTATTGTGAAGGAAACTACAGCTCACAAATAATTGATCAAATACAATATGAATCACAGACATTTTGCATCCGACAAACAAACATAATTAGACTAACTGACCTCTGTTTATGTTTGAACAGGATTGAATGTGTGCTAAGCAGGTTTGTACATGGTTGTATGTGGAACTGTGTGTGTGTGTGTGTGTGTGTGTGTGTGTGTGTGTGTGTGTGTGTGTGTGTGTGTGTGTGTGTGTGTCTGTTTTCCTTGGGCAATCAAATCAGGTCATTATACCCATTTATTTATTCACAAATAAAAACCTGGCAGGCAGCAAATACAATTAACCTACACCTACATTATATAAGGTATACATATAGGTAATTGGAGAGTGTAATGCGTGTATTGATGTGCATTATATCATAAGCAAGAGCTACATGAATACACATGCTTACACAGCTCTGTAACTCAATGGTTACAGCATGACACTATTAATCCTAGGTTTGATACCCAGTGCATGGGGCCATTTGTACTGAACTGTTATGAACTACACACACCCACAGCATATAAACATGAGGTTTTACAATGCGGGATAGTGGATAGGACACTTAACTGATCTTGTTTGTTCTCCTGACTGGCAACACGCACATTTTTCATGTGTGCAATCTCTTCCATGGTACAGCCAATGTGGCATGTGAGGTGCTTAGAGATTCAGCCGAAAGATTCATCTTCTTTAGAGGAGTGTTGATATTGCCTCTAATATTGTCCTCAGCATCAGCAACATCAATATCAACAGTGGGACAGCGGAGAGATGAACAGAGAAATGGAGAGAGATGATAACATACCAGACACAATATTGAGGCACTTGGCAAAGAACACTACTCTATTTTTTTTTTATTGCTGTGGAGGATAAGGCCAAAGCCAGCATTAGTTGTACCCACACACACATGATCAAAGTTTACTGGTGGAGACTGTGTACACAGTTCTGTATTACCACAAGGACAAAAATGAGATGCCAAACTCTTTCAAAATGAAAAAAAACATTGCTTTTCTTTTATCTCTCTCTCTCTAATGATTCTAAAAACTCTCCTCTCCAGACCAGCAGACACCAGATCGGCTGTGTTCAGGTCATCTGTGTGCACAGACAGTGACATATGGCTTTATCTAACATGCAGGCTGCCTCAGGTCACAATAGATTTAATCTGTTGAGCAGCGCATCAGTTATCATGCCTGTCCCAGGGCTGTGACCTGGGATTGTCTTATTCAGCAGTAAAACACAGCAGATCAGCTCAGATAGCCTCGGGAATTATACTGTCAGTAATCTACACGTGATCTCCAAGATACTGGTGTGTAGAGGTTTAAGTGTGTCTAATCTATATATCAACCCATGAACAATACAGACTCACATGTATGGGCGTCTTATCAGGCTTCCCTGGTGCCCAGAGATAAAGAATGGAACACACAGAGATATTAATACTCAGGATGTGGTTGCTCCTCATTGATTTACATTGTATTTAATCTCTATAAAGAGATAGCTGCACATAAATGCAGAATCTGTATGCAAGGGACAAAGATTTTGGCATCGGAAGTGGTCTGATTTCCGTTTGGAGGCTGAGTAGTATTGATCAGTCACAGCTGAGTGGGCTTCCGCTGTATGCAGATAAACAGTTGGTCGAAATGCACTCTGGAAACCCAATGACTTTGTTTGACTAGCAAAGAACACACCACAACATGTGCATTAATTCATGTAAAAGGTTTAATAGAAACGTGTTAATTTGTATCAAGCATAGGTAAATGGATGTAGATGTTGAGGGAAGAACATGGAGGATGGGTCATTGGTTAAGCAGGTCTGGGAGAACGTGTTGAAAGCTGGGCAGAAAGAGATTCAGACTCAGGTGTGTTTCCACCTGAGCTTCAGATGAGACCTAGAATGACATCTGGGAGAGGTGTGTGTAATGGCGGGTTATGCCAGAGGTGGCACACTGTAGAAAAGGGGGCGATACCTACAAAGGGGGGAGGAGAATAAAAGTTGTCTTGTCAGTAGTTTAGAATCCACGACAGCCAGAGTCGAAGCAGCTTACCGATAAGGATAAGAGAACGGGTGCTGTGGGGAAGAGGAATGTGCAAGTAGGCGAGTGCTAACAGGCTAGGGGCAAGCTAAAAACATTCAACATGGACCACATATTCACCAGCACACCACTGGGACCGTTCGACTTTGAGCCAAGTTCATGGCCCGCGTGGATAAAAAGGTTCCGACTCACGTCTGGCTTAAAAGAAAAAGACGGCGCATAGCAAGTGAACCCTCTCATCTACACAGTGGGCGATAGGGCTGATGATATCCTTTCGTCACTGCGGTTGGCAGAAGATAAACAAAATAACTATGATGAAGTGAAACAGGCTTTTGATCAACACTTCGTAGGAGTGCATAATGTCATTTTTGAACGAGCCAAGTTCAATAAAAGATGTCAGGAAGTCGGCGAATCTGCAGAGAATTTCATCAGAACACTGCAGATATGGAGTCCTACGAGAGGAGATGATCCCAGATAGGATTGTGGTCGGCATACGTGATGCGAAACTGTCTGAGAGACTACAGCTCAATTCAAATTGAGCAGCCTTCTTTCTGAGCTATCGCCGGAGGCAGTCACATTTTCTTCCCTCTCCCTTATCTTGCTGATTGTGCCTCACTGTGCCTCTCGTCTCGTCTCTACTTCTCTCTTTCTGTGGTGAAGTCTCTCAAATCCTAAATTATGGAATTGATTAGCTGGTCCCTCAACACTATTGATACTATTTTTTCACGAAGGAATGCTGGTCCGGAAGAACCGGCATGTCCTGACGGGACTTTTGCTGCTGGGTACGCGATGGACTCTTGGAGCAAGTGGAACGTCGTCTGTTGGGAGCTCTGTACCTAGAAGACATCGAGGATGTCTACATATTTGGATCTTTGATAGCAGGTGTCCTAATGATTGGCATGGCCTGATCTATCGGAAAATTGGGAAGCTGGCAGCCAGGGCTACATCAGAAGGTGACACAGATTGAGGAACTGTTACTTGACACCGCAGTCCGATCTGGGAAGGCTCGGAAGCGGCTCGACCAGATCTGTGATTTGTGGACATCCTCCGACGCTTGGATACCATCATGAACATGTTTTCGGAACTGGGTAGAACCACCTCCACCCAGGCCACAATTACTGTTACACATCTGGAGGAGATGACTAGGGGTCTCTCGGGCCCTGCAACGGGATTTCAAGTTTGGGGGCATGCAGGATTAGGTTTTAAACTAAAATGTCCGATTTCCTGAATCCTAAAATGGAATGATTTCTTGCATTTACGTGTCCCTAGCTATTTTCTTCTCCCAGAAATCTTTCATTGCAGTTTACTTTGTTTTGTCTATGCTCCGCCGCACTGGACACTCCAAGAACACATAGCAGACTCGTATTGTAATCACTCTGCTCTGTAGTCATACTTCCTTGGATTGTCACGTTTCTCTTTTTTCCTATCTGCAAGTAAGAGGACCAGTTTATAGGAAGAAGTCGACTCAACGTGTAAGTCATTCCCAGTCTCAGCAAGACTCTCACCAAGTCAAAACAGTGTAGGAAGTGTGGCAAAACCCCAAAACATTCATGGCCAGCAAAAGATGTTGAATGTAGAAAATGTCAAAAGAAAGGACACTTTGCGGCTGTGTGCAGATCAGCTCAAAGGTTAGAATCCATTGAAGAGGATGAAGTGGCAGCTTATCTGGGAGCTGTCGATCATCCACAGTCACCTACATGGACTGAAATACTTACCATAAATGGTGGTAAGCTGTGCTTTAAAGTGGACACAGATGTGTCTGAGACTGCTATTCCACAATCAGAATACTCAAAGGACAGGTACGGCAGTCACACAGCTACACGCAGGCCTCTGCTGGGCCTGGCCAACCAACTGCTGGATGTTAAAGGGCAAGTGCATGCTGTCATTCAGAGAGGAGATAGAACGATTGAGGAGGAGGGGTTTTATCGTCAAAGACCTGACACACAGAGACGCATCTTACCGGCAGTGGGTGAAACTCTAGCCAAGCTGGAAGGAGTTTTCACAAAGCTAGACGCTACATCAGACTTCTTGGTATATCATCAGCCCCCGAACATTTCCAAAAGAGGATTTCTCAGCTGATTGATGGTTTGTTAACATATACATACATTTGTTTTATGTTTTCTGGATATTCGCTGAGTTGACAGTACACCTGAAACGTTGGCCATCGCCACATGATAGCAAGGTAGCATTATATCAAACAACACTCACAACCAAGACAACCTGGGTATCCCCAACTGTCCTCAAGCACACATCACTGTTACTGGCTGGTTAAACAACCCATTGACCTCACATCGTGTTGAGCTGTGTGAAGTAATGATAGACTTGCTTGGCTTGCTTCTATTTCTGTGCTGCCATTCATTGTCTGGGTAGGAACAGATTATATATCCCGGTCAGTCATGCAGTTGGCTCACCACGGTCAGCTGGGCAGCACACTATAAAAGATTAACAAGGTATTATAGCACAATGGCTAGCCGGCTTGCTTGCTGAGTGCACTATTCTATGTTATATGACCCTAACTTTGTAAAATGTATCACATCCCCTGGTTACACTTCTTAGTGGCCAAAAAGTCACAACAGCAGCCTGTGGACATGGACCAAATTTCGCAGCTTCCAGCAGCATTTACTACCCTTCAAAGAAGGCGGCCATGACGAATCACTGTGGAGGGGGCGTGGTGCATGAATGAAAATAAACAAGTTGAAATCCGTGTGAGTCTTACCTGCTGAGGAAACCCACAGTGGCATCAATCCACGCCACAATCACGTAGACTTCAATTAAATACAGAAACAAGAGCTTTCATTTGATGTTTTTATTCTCTTTGGTAAGAGGACATAACCGACTATGAGCACACTACCTTTGTATTTTAAGCTTACTTAATCAGGAGGGAGGAGCTGCTCATTTAGGATCTGCCATCAGATGTGTAATCTCAGGTCAAACCGAATCACTGCCTCTCTGCCAAAACCGAATTTCCCTTTTGGGGATAATAAAAGTGTTGAATTAAATTGAAGCGAAATGAGTTAATTTACATTTTCTACCAATTTACGGACACATTTCATAATGTAGCAGTCATTGCATTTCCCAGCTGTGTCATTAGAAGCTGATTATCGAAGATGATTGGCCTTGTTTTTATTTCTGTCCATGACATTTTCCTGTTGTCGCACGAGGCAAAGTTTCATCAGATGCTGTATATTCTGTGCTTAGATAGGCTGTGTGTGTGAGAGAGAAGGAATTGGCCAAGTCCTTGGATGAACCGTCTAAGAAGTTCCCTGTTATCAGTCACGCTTCTGTTAACTTCAAGCTGCAAGGAGGGAAAAAAAGTGGATTCACAAGCGAGCCCAGAGCGGTGTAGCACAGCTTGAGTGTCCCTTTCTTTGTGTGCAGATCTGTGTTTTCTCCTCTGTGGTTCTCTCTCTTCTCTTGGCTTCTACCCCCTCCCTTTTTCTATCTCACCTTCTCTCTTTTCTCTTGTCTTGATCATTCATTCCCTCTCTTTCTACCCTACCCCCCCCATCTCTCTCTTTCTCTCTCCAGTGAATGCCTCTGTAATTCCTATTCTTATCTACTCGTTGGCGCGAGGATAAGAGCTTCTTTACTTATGTGCTCCTGCTCTCCACAGGGGAAGAGGAGACAGAGAAAACATTTTAAAAAGCTAAAATTACACGCAGGGAAGCAGGACAGAAAAAAGAGGGGGGGGGGCACGGAGGAAACATTTTGGTCTAGAGTTGCATGCAAAGCGAAGGACTAGGAAGAGAAGGGAGTTGATGGGAGCAGATTAAAATAAAACATATTTTAATTATTTTGGCGTTGTTACTTCAAGTTGAGCTAATCCTGTCTTAAGTTCTCCTGGCACTTCCCTGAATCCTTTCCAGGCGTCTGTAACAGGAAAGAGACTGAAGTCACGTCCATGCACTTCGCTCTGAGCTGAACTTAAATTCTTGCAGCATGCTCAAACAAACACATTTACACACACACACAAACAGGGGTGTGTGAGTTCAGCCTCGGCCTCCAGAGGCTGTCACACAGAGACTGCTCATTAAAAAAATTCATTAGGTTTCAATCAGGCCATAAGTAGGCCAGCAACACTATTAGAGAGTAAACATGTGAGTGAAACATGACTGCGGGAGACATGGTATAATCAATGAATCAGCCTGTGTGTGTATGTGCGTGTGACATTATTACGGAGTGATTTCAATGAAATATGACTCGGGGAGAAACCAAACAGAACAACATTAAATTGAATCACTGTTGAAGTATTTTCTCTCCTCTGTTGAAAGTTTAATGTCGGGTTTGTCCTCAGTGACTTTTCTCAGCTGCTTCTGAGATAACATCCGGGCCACAATCACAACTGGGACATCGTGGCTGCACGCTGGAAGTACTGGAGAAGCAATCATGAGATCCCCAAGTCGATCTCCTCAGGCACCAGAAGATGATGACGAATATGCCGAACATAACTCCAGGCAGATGAATAATCCAGATTGGGAATTGGGTTGCTCTGTTTTGTGAAATGGAGAGACGGCAATAAATGATTGATTTTGATCAAATTTGTTGAAAAGGGAAGAGTTGGATGTTTATCTGGGGAAGGGCGGCGTCACAAAACAGTTTTTTTTCTTCATTCGTTTTTCATCCTCTCTAAAGAATCTTTCTTCCATCTTTCTTCCTGCCTTTTGAATCCCTGTGCTCCTTTTGCACATGATTATATTTTATATTATACACTCTTATTGCAAAATATAATACAGGATGCTACTTTTTTATACTGTGCCATAAAATACTCCACATTTCTAAACAACAGTTGGGACTACAAAGAAACTTTGCTCTGAAACTTTCTCCTTTTCCACATAGAGAAGAAGAAAATGATCTATTGTGCTGGCATGATCTGATCAACAAATGTCATCAAGATTTAATACATAAATGTCAACAATAAAAAATAAAAAAGAACAATTTCAGGTTTTTATTACATGCCTTCTCACTTCTCTGATAGTAACTAATCTTCTTTCTCATTTTCATTACTTCCATAGCCAAACTAGCTTTTAGTGTTTTTGTCCTTTATGTCACAGTAGCATTGAAAAAGAAGTGATTATTTGGGCCATGTTTTGGCTGTTTGAAGTTTTAGTATTTAACAAAACAAGTGTACCCGCTCTGGTGTTGTAAGATTAAACTACAGTATAGACATCCATCAAAACTAAAGACAGATGGTTTGCTGTGCCACAAAAACAACAACAACAAAACAACTTTAAGAGCAAAACAACAGCAGCTGAAAATCCTATTTGTCTTCACCTACAGTACAAGGGTACTCCAAAGTCTATAAGTACAAGGTGACGTAACCTGCTGAGTGTGGTTACAGGTGCAACAGAACCCTACAATCTCCACATCAAACCCCATAAGCCATGTTGGGTGAGGGTAAAAGTGTTAAAAAGTTGAAAGCAACATTGTGTAGAATGTATTTCATTTCAGTTTCAGAGTGCAATACCACTGTTGTCCACTTTGATTACAGTCAAGTTCAACAACAAAATACACCAGCCAGCTAATATTACTTACTAATCCAACAGCAAGATGCCCAGCTCAGCGTCTGTCTTTCAGCTGTTTATTTTTACAAAGCTCTCACCAACAACTTAAACTTCTTGCTCATCATTCTCTCTTTTTCTCTTCTTAACTTCTTCTGTCAATGTTGTTATGACCCAGGGTCATAATTTAGTGTTGTGTTATTTTTGTGTCATTGTTCCTCCCTGCCTAGGTGTGGTGCTACCACCTTAGGGTCTCTCCCTCTCTAGGTGCTGCCTGTCAATTGGTTAATGGACTGGTGGATCAGCTATAAATGGCCGCTGCTGGATTCATTCGTCCTCTTCTCTTGACCTTACTCCCAACTGCACCAGGCCGTCTTGTATTGTATTGTATTGTATTGTATTGTATTGTATTGTATTGTGTGAAGTTGTACTGGTAGTAGTAGGGGTGAGTAGCTCTTTTGGTTTGTCTCCTTTTTTCTCCTGTTTATTTTATAAGGAGGCCGGTTAGAACGTAAGTTAGTTTTGGATCAGATTGTTTTGTTTGTTGTTTTGGGCCATGCTCACCCTGAACCCTTAAAACCTACCACTTTTGGAAATAACAATAATAATAGTAATAATTGAATAAATGATCTTTTGTTGGACTGCAACTCTGTGATCTTGGTTATTCTTGGGAGTGGGGGAAAGAGGGGAGCACCCTTTCCTTGTTACGTTCGGTTCCCCTAGGCCGGACGTAACAATGCCGACATTCGACATCGACAACCCCTCAACATTCAAAAATGTGGGTGGCTTATGCATTGTGTGGGTTAGCAATACAGATGCAGTGGTACTAGAACCTTTTTGGAGTTTTTTTATTCTGATAGAGACAGATAATAAAACACAATATTACAAAGGGGGCTCATAATAAAATAATAATAATTTAAAAAAACTCATATGCCTCTACAACAATACACAGCATACATTACATAGACACAATAAAACCTTTATACATATATACAATAAACAAAGCTCTCTTTATGTAAACAGAGATGCACTTGCCAGGTGATCCCCTGAAAAATGAAAAGCTAAACACAACTGTTTACCTAAAAGCACCAGGGCTGAGTAGCATCTAGCAGTGTAGCTAATAGCAACCCTATCGCTTCACTCACTCCTTACTAGCATGAAGGAGAAACTATGGTGGAGGTAAAATGAGTGAAAAATGCAAAAATTCCTATCTAGAACCAGAGATTAGTTTGTCCAATCTGGGCTACTGTAGAAACATGGTGGTTCAACACGGTGGACATGGTGGGCCCTCTAAATCTTACATACTGGTCCTTTGACTTTAGACTGTTAGTGCACAAGTGACAGCATGCAAAATGAGAAACAACAGGATGGATAATTAAATATGCAGATTTTGAACTCATATACAACAAAACATTCCTGACAGTGACAAATAATAGAGCTAAACCTCCAGCGCATACACAAAGGAAATAAATGAAACGCTGCGTTCACACATACAGACACAAAGTATTAGGAAGTGTCTAGCCTCTCATGAAGTATTATGCATGTAATCTACATCCTCTGCTCCGACTGGAGACTTGTTTTCTGATGTAGCTCCTGGACTACTCAAGACGACGTTCATTTCCTGTAGCACAGTTTGTTTCACCGAGTACAGAATAGCTTTGTTTGCCACTTCCCTTTCTGTTGGTATCAAAATGAGAATGGTTATCGGAGGACATTTGCATAAGGTTGAGCTTTTGTCATCTTTCCAGACGTGTTTCTTTACCACAACTTTGTGCCAACACACATTATGAATTCATAGTGGAAACCACAGAATAGATTGAAGTGAGACTTCATTGTGTAATTTGCCTTCATAGTCAGGTAACAACTATATTTTAACATAAAATAACAAGAGGTTACAATACAGAAGACCCAGTTACACAAACTTGCAAGGTGGCGTGCTCAGGAACTGTGACGCGAGGACTTGATTAGGCGCCATGTACGGAGGCATAAAGCATGAAAACAGCAACCTTTCAAACCTGTTAAAAATAATTTAAAAAAAGGTCACACCACTAAAAATACATCCTAAATTTCAGCCTCAATCAGCTTGTAGGTTTTCCAGATATTCTGACTCATTCTCTCCCACTCACACTAATCATTTCTCTTCTCAGATATCTGATACATTAATTAGGAACCTCTGTTATATCAGAGGTGGATAAATCCAGTATTGTCCTGATATGTCTTTCTAACTTGATCGGACCACACAAAACTACCAGTAAGACGACCATTACAAATACTTATGAGTATGATATAAAGTGAAAGTGCACAAGACCAGAAAGGCTATTTGAAAGCAGCAGTCTTTGCCTAGAAGACAGACTATATTTACTATCACTACTCTGATTTGATTATTCACGGACCGGAGGCCGGATGCCACATGAGCACCGTCCCAAACAAAGAAATAAGACCACAATATTCCACCAATATCTGAGAACAAACTCTTAAAAACGCCTTGGGGCATAAATATTACCACTGGATGAATTTCTGTTCAATCCTATCACCTAAAGAATAAATAAATACAGATAGAAAATAAATTTAAAAAACAATATTCTACCAAATATCTCCAGCACCAAATGCCTAGAGGGCCTGAATATTAATGCCTGAGCCCTTCGCTGCTATTTGAGCATGTGCTGGCAGGAGAAAGAAGAAGCAGGCACATACAGAGACGAGTGCACATAAATAATCCACAGGGATGCCCAGTTGAAACTCTGAGGTAATGCAAGGTGACAGTATTTGGAATGGGAAAACACGACTCAACCCGGTTATTGTTGATATATTGAGAGGAGGAGAAGAGGAGCAGAAGGGAGAAATAATAGGATAAGGAGTAGAGAGAGGAAAGATAATAGCCATAGGAGGAAGGAGGAGAAGAAGAAAAAGGAAAGGGGAAAGGGCAAAAGTGGAGAAGGAGAAATAGAGGATGAGAAAATGAGAAGAGGGGGATGAAAATAAGATATGAGGGGAAAGAATGAATAAGCAGAGTTGAGGAAACAACGGAGAGACAGAGAGAATGAATTGTCGCCAGTCTGTTGCCATAGCAACCAGGGGATGCCTATTGTCTCCGTATGTCACTGTGATGCGAGGTGATTGTGCGTGCATGCGTCGCTGTGTGCAAGCGTGTGTAGTAAGAGTTTGATCAGGTGTTTATGCTGGTCTGTATGAGTGGGATCAGTCCAGATGCTGTTTGTGTGTGTGTGTGTGTGTGTGTGTGTGTGTGTGTGTGTGTGTGTGTGTGTGTGTGTGTGTGTGTGTAAGATGTGGATTAGCATTACAATTAGTGAGACTTTATCGATGGATCAGCGGAAAAAACAAATCAAACAAAGAGAGATTAGCACCAGACAATCCACAAATGCTTCACACAAGCCTGTAAACATTCATTTACACACACACTTGCACGCACACACAGAAATAAACATGTTTACCATCCCGTGTTTTGTGGCATTTCGCTGACATTTACGCCCACTGTAAATGGCGAAAGCTCTTTTTACGACCTAAGGTGACTGCTGCATCTTGATGCAACACCTTTGAACCGCTCTGTGTCAAATGTGACATTAAACATCGAGTCACACGTCAAACACCCTGGTAACACTTGTCAGTCTGATGTCATCTGAGCATTCAGAGATGTCTGCTGTGATGGGAAAGCACACTGCGCGGCCCAGCAGGCTTTGGTGTAAAGGATCATTCACACTCGCTTACTGTGATCTGCAGATCAGACGTGACATAGATTCAGCTGCAGCATCTACAGGCTTCGGTTCAACATGTAGTCCTTTAACCTCAAAATGAAGATACTGTGGTCAGTGTAATTAGTGTTTTGGCACGAGACCGGTAATAAAGAGAGATTTCCTTGCTTCCCAGGGAGGAAGGTTTGTATTGGAACAAAATAGCGCACTTCTCTTCCAGTCCACAGAAAGAAATTTAAGTTTAACAAGAGAGGCGTCACAAACTTACAGAGAATTTTTGAAAAACTGTCATCAGACTGACAGAAAATGCCAAAAAGAATATATACATGAAACTGTACAACTCCACAGAATGTCACATTTTGAATTATGGATTCATAAAATGAGTCCAGAGCAGTTTTTTCCTGAGAGGGACAATTGACATTTTGCATTTCGCTCACTGCTAGATTTCTTCACCGGGCATTTGTCACTTTGTGTGGAGAAATTCTATGCTGGCTGGTTTGCATTGGTTAGCACTCCTCACTGAAAGTAATAGACGCTGATAGCTACAGTACATTCTATGATTAATAAGATGTTCAAATGATCATAAAATCATATTTCTAAAATCATTTTGAGTTTATTTCGTTATTTTTCTACATCATGCACTTTTAATGCCTTCAAGTTGCTGTATTTGTCCTCCAGTCACCAACATTTGTATGTTATCACCTGCTCCTAACTTAAAATAATAGTCTGACATTCTGGGAAATTACTTACTTGAAAAAAATCTCTCTTTCTCTCTCATGTCTGTGTGTATGAAGCTAAGGCCAGCTTAGCTTGGCATGAATACAGGAGAAAATATCTAGCCTTGCTGTTTCCAAAGATCCCTTAATATCATGTGTCTGGTTTGTTTCATTTTTTGAAAGTCCAGGAAATCGCTCACCTGGCCACTGTTTGCTCAAAAATAGTTGCTGCAGGTAACTCCTCATAAATCCACATTTTGTTGTTTTCACACTTTTTCACGTGTACCGACTAAATAAAAGGAAATCCTTAGTTTGAGAGCTGCTGATGTGGTAAACGTGTGGCAAGAACCAACTTAACTGTTTTAGTCTTTATGCTAAGCTATGCTAATGGACAACTATTTCCAATAATAAGCGACTAAAGTGTGCTTGAAAAGTCGATAGATATCACTATAGACTCATGCTCATGATGTGCTCATTTGCATAGCCTGTATCCGGCGAGAAATATTGGTGACTCTTTGTAGGGAGACGTCAAGGTCTTCCCAAAAAGTTGCGTAATTTGTTGGTTGGCACTTTGAAAAAGAAAGTCGCTAAGTCGGCAACACTGCTCATCGCCAGAAGAGCGGTATAACTCTTAAAAAACAGTGAATAAGCATAGTTTCCATGTTGATATACAGCAGGGATTGAAAGTAGTGTTGTGCACTGAAAGTGAAAGAGAGAAGGAGTGATATATGAGATCTATTAGTTTATGGTTATTAGTATCTACATGCAGAGCCTTTAACCTCCAACAGTAGACAGATTAGAGAGGCTTTATTATTAAAGAGGCCCACAATTTTAAACTGTAGGCAGCTAGATGGGAGGAGGTTCAGTGGCAAAAAAGAAGAAATGCTCTAAAAAGAATAAACATCAACACACATTGCTATAATTTCAATAAATTCCCTAAATAAGACTGAAGTTAGTTAACCTTATAATTCCATGGTATTAGCTGTAATTCAGCCCTAGATATGTCATGTATATATGTACAGAATACTCACTTTAAAGCCTCGAACAAACCAGCTTGTGCAAATTTTGTAATGATGATAATGATCAGTCTTGTGATATAGTCCAGCTGTGGCCTTATTTGCGGTCTATTAAGTCCAAAAGTGCATAGTGAATTTTATCAGAAAGTATGCAGTCAGTGCTTAAAAACAGCAAAGACAATAGCATTGGGAAATATATAGTAATATCAATATCTTCCATAAAGCAAACTAAGATTACGTGTTGTGTATATTCCATAAATGGCTGTGGGGTTTAAGATAGGCCTACTTGGTACAGTACTTGTTTGCCTTTTTGTCCTCTGGGTGCTGGTTCTACTCCCAGTAGTCTTGTCTTGACCCGATACACTGATGATATTTTTGCCCTCATAATTTTTTTTGCTATGTTAACCTACTGTTTCTCTCTATACATAGTCAGATCTAACACATTAACACATTTTGCTCCCATTTTTCTTCTTTTTATCCACACAGAAAGTTTATTTTTAGTTTATTCAGACATTTGTTAAAATCTGGGTTAGTGAGCACTTTTCCTTTGCCAAGATAATCCATCCACCTGATAGGTGTGGCATATCAAGATGCTGATTAATCAACAGTATTATCACACAGATGTGCCTTGGACCGGTTTCAACAAAAGGCCACTCTAACTTGCAGTTTTATCTTAAAGAAAAGTTTAAATTTATTAGGTACTGCACTCAGATAGCAGTTGTTTTTTTCCCCCCAGGAAGGCAAAGCCATGACCTGCTCTGCTCTGCCTCTGATTGGATTACCCTGATATTCCAAAGATAGCAACAAGTATAACCCTTGATTAGTGCATGGAAGTGATTAGATCTCACCCTGTTTCTCATATGAATGAATGGGCAGTGAAATCCAGTGTTACTGCAGCTCTGGAAGAGGTCTAATCAGCCAAAACAATTAATAATTAATCACTGCTGTGGGTTAACCAGGGCTTTTGCACAAATTAGAATATTTTCTAAATGTCAGTTTTTTTGGTACCGCTCCATGTTTATTATGTCATGAGGACCACAGTGGTGCTGCTCATGTAATCTCATTACTCTCATTAATTTTTATGAGGTAATTTCTCTAGTACGTTAGAGCAAGACAGAGGTTTACAAATGGGCCTGTAATCATGGAAAGTATAATTAACGACACCTGCTGTTAATGTTCAGCACACAAGAGTATACCAGGGTTTAAAATGCTCAAACACCACAGCAGACACACATTCAACCACCCTGTAGATACAAAATAAAAGCAATGCTGACACTCTAAGTTGAAAGAGGATCCACCGATTTGGGTGAACCTGGTTTTGGCTGTGCATCTTGCAGTTTAGTCCAAAATAGTAATCTGCCCTGAGGGATTAAGAAAGGGCAGACGACACCTAAATTGGTGTGGAGTGTTGGCGGTCCCAGAATTTGCCGTGACTAAGGGAGCTCAAGTAGTTTAGCAGGAAGCCTAGAGGGTTACAAGGCTATTTGCTACTGCTACCGATACTTGGAAGGAAATTCTGCAGCATCACCCAAAATTTAACGATCTTTGCTTTTGGAAAGTTTTTATTTTTAAGCTCTGTGGTCGATTAGGTGTCTGTTAGCTCAGTTGATAGAGCGTCCGCCCCATGTACGAAGGCTCAGGCCCAGCATTCGATTCCAACCTACAGCTCTTTGTTCCATGTCTCTCCCCACATTCCTGTCACTCTGCAGCTGTCTATATCCAATAAAAGTTTGAAAAGGCCAAAGAAAAGCTCTGTAGTCTAGACCTTCTTAATCACATCCATGCTACAGCGAGAAGATCATGACCAGAGTCAAAGACAGACAGTAAAGCAAATCTTGGTATTTTATTTTAAGACTTTAGAAATTAGAGTAAACACTATGTGTGTGTGTTTTGCTTATTCTGGTGAAGTCACCATGTCTTCATTAAAGCTCACTAACTGTAGCTTCACATTTCCTCAGACACAAGAGCAGTATGAATCTTCTGGCACACATAAACCCACTGAGGATATACAGTCCAATCAACTAAACCACTACATTTGGCAGCATAAAGCAACTTATAAATACATTTACTAATTTACTTTACTAATCAAAAGGTCTGGTTATAATCTAATCCACATACTAAATCCCATCAAGGCACAATAAAGAATCTTGCAGCTAGCAATGACTTTCAATACTGTACTTCCCAAGAATCAACCTCTGTGGCTGGGAAGTAATGTTGCAGTTCCTCAAATGGCCACTTGAGGCTGGCTACAGAATAAGCCAGTCTCCATAAGCCCTCTTGTTAAAATGTCCAACTTCACAACTTTACAGCCTGGTTTGTCTCTATTGTCTCCAGTTTTGGTCTCTATAGCTAAGTTCCCTGTTCCCGACAACTGTACTGAGTCTGAATTTCTATACAACTTAATACAATCATACAAATTGTATTATGGCTTAAAGTTATGCATAATTTACCGCATGGCTACTTTGACCTATGGTGGGCGCCATTATTATACAGCCCACCTCAGATCCGCCGGTGATCCATGTTTTTGCCCATTTCTAGATTAGCTAGGAGGTGGCAGAGGCAGTACTGCCAAGATGGTGACTGCCAGAGTCACCACACTCCGAACTTCACATTGGCTCATCAGAAACCCATGACTGACATCACAGATACGACATCCATTCCTTTCTGTCTATGACTTCCTTTTTTGGATGTCCCTGCCCCCTCAGAGAATTTGAGAAGCGGTTTTGTATCAGTCATTTAAAACTTTTTTAGAAGAATAGCAACACTGTAAGAAGTTTACTCATCATTTTTAGTGTGTCTTCGTCTCTTGTACACTGACTGATCATGGTATCCCTTCTTTCCTCTCTCTCTTTATCTCCCCCGGTTCATTCCTCCCCCCCATAACCATTCATTTGCTCCCCTCATTGTAGCCTCTCCCTCTGTGGATATGCTGACCTTTCAAACAGCTGCTCTACCTCACACACAAACACGCATGCATACACGCACGCACGCACGCACACACACACACACACACACACACACACACACACACATGCTCTCTCACCAGCCTGTGGCTTGGCATTACAGAAACAGCTTTCAGTGTCTATGCCCTCATACCATGCCGTTGACATTTTCATCTCTGTGAGCTCTCTCTCTCTCTCTCTCTCTCTCTCTCTCTCTCTCTCTCTCTCTCTCTCTCTCCCTCTTTCACAAGGCACACATGACCTTCATCTTTTTTGATTGTGCATCAGAAGTATCTATATTTTTATGAGCACCAACACACCCCGGCACAAACAAATACATGCTGGTTATACTAGCACTACAAAGTTGATGGCATGCTGATATTCCTATTTTCTCTGCCCATTTCCTACCCATCCTTCGATCTTTCTTTTCCACCTTCATCCAAGTTGTGTTTCCCACGTCTAGAAACACCTTTGACCCTGTAAAACACAAATATAGAAAACACTAAAACATTTTCAACCATTCATATGATGGCCTCCTACAAAAACAAGTGTTTTCAGAATTTATATGTTTTTGTAAGTTTTTACGGAAATGTTGTAACTATTCATTTGCAGGGTTTTGCTTTGGTCCCAGAACACTATAACATGAAAAATAATGTCAGTCATGTTGTTATGAAGAGTAATTTATTCCAACAACAAGAATTTTAACATTTATTTACAATGATAGTCCCAGAAATAGTTCTTGTCCTCTGAAAAACACGGGTGAACGTCAAACTTCCTGCATTGGGTATTAGTATACCCTTTACTGCAATGTCCGCAGCGCCCTCGCTTCACCTTCATTGGGAAATGTTCAGTTAGGTCCTTGTGCACATGATTTCTTGGAAGTGGGATCGTTTGGACTTTTGAGTGTTGTGTCCACCTGATTTGAAAAGAGAAGAATCAATATTAATATTTATAATCAATTCATGTACATGTTAAATGCATAAAGATACGTCAAAGATATCACAAACATGGCAAATAGCAGAAATGGATTCTTACCAGAATGAGATAGCTGTGCCTAGATCTTTCTCATGCCGCTTGTAGAGGAGCCAGGCGACCACAGCGAGGGTGATGTTGTGCCAGAAGATGTACATGTACCAATGCTGGGATTTCACTGTGAACTTGCATTTCTCTATAAACAACAAATCCACACCTCCCATGTATTTATTGTAGGTACCCACAATGTAAGGCCTTTCAACGTCAGTGTAGGTTTTGGTGGCTTTGTCCCAGCGTTGAGTCTCACACAGGGAGGAAGAGACAAGTGTGATTGCCCTGTCGTCATACCATTTGCACAGATGTTGTGTTTTCCCTCCACTCTGTAGTCAAAGCTTCCTCTACCCTTCTTCTTCAAGCTCTTCTCATCTTCTTGCAATTAGGTAGGTGTACCTGCCTGGCTATTCCCAAATAATGGATTCCATGTTCAAGGGGCATCATTACCAATGGAACAGAGGTAAAATAGTTGTCTGCATAGATCTTGTAGTTCTGACTCCTTGGAAGTGTGGAGGCAAGCTTCATCACAACACCACCTGACAATCCAATTTAAGATTTGACTCATATTCCAGTCCCCTTGAAATGAATCATCATCTCATCCACAGAATTGCGCTCTTCTGGTACCACCTACAGGCATTTTTCTCTGGCATGATTCAAGCCATGGTCTGAATTTTCAGAATTGTCCCTCTTTCCTCTCTGACACTGTCAAATTGTTGTATTTCCAACAGGGATTGGAATCTGTTGCATGACATCACATCAGCAACAGGGGGGTGCTGTGTATCTGTCTCCCAATACATATGGGTTTCAGCCATTTGTACCAAGCCCATCCTCAGGTACATGCCCAACATTTTCTGTATTTCCCTTCTATTAGTGTTAAGAAAATCTTCCATTATTTTGAACGGTGTACTCATTTGTATTTGTTGCCAGAGCTTGAATCATGTCTTCTGACACAAACTTTTGGAAATATTGCAGTGGTGTGTGGAGGGAAGTTACAACATCTGTGACAGCTGGACCAGAAAAATCAGTTTTGGGACTGATAAAATCATTTTTTGCCATCTGTCACAGGGCATGATGTGTTTGTTTGATTGGGGCTCAATGTCCACATTGGCTGGGCAATCAGTAGTTTTTTGGTTTTCTTTGTCCACACAGGCATCGTTATCTGACTCCTTGTCACTTGCATCAGTGTCGTCGAATTCTATTTCCACATCACTCTCTCCGTTTTGGACAATTGCAATTACATCCTGCACACTGTACCAAGGATCTCTCCTTGCTGGTGGCATTCTGAAATGGAAAAAAATATATTGAAACAAATGTATATATAAATAGCACACATGCTTATTAGATTCTAGATAACCTGCAGGAAAAGAGAGGGTGGTGGGGAGATTGAGTTCAATATGAAGTGTTGCACTGAAGTAACCTATTAACACATTTCACTGGTCACACAATACTGTATGGCTGACAATTGTAAACTCTGATTATCATCCTAATAGGAATGCATCTAGCCTCCAACTTACTGTACAACCACAGCTTACATACCTAAACATTAGCACCTGTTCCAGAACAATGCAAAAAATGCCCCTCCAAGCATTCCCCACAACTGCTTTGACTATGAATTGATAGGAACATTTTCTTATCAATAGCCAAGAATATAGCTGACATGCACAAACAGGATTTCTTTGTTAGAAAGTCCTGCTTTCTGTGATAAGGTGAAAATAGTGTTGAAGGTGGTTAGAAATCATTATCAGTAAATGAAAATGATTAGATATGGCAATATATCATTGTACATTAGTTTCTAATACAATAATATATGTAATCCAATATAAGGCTAAGGGCTAGAATGTGTAAATCAGGTGTAGTTTAGTTTAGTTATATTGGGAAACTTTAAATTGAAGTTCCTCTCAAGATGTTCCTCTCAAAAACAGGGTTATTTTAACTACCACATTTACCGAACGTTTTAATATTGCAACAATTACAAAACAAGCTCCAGATAAAATGTAGGGCACATTCTCCACTATAACTACATATGTACATGTTCTAAACACTGTAATAAACACACAATAAAATATATTCAATCAGATAAATCCAGTCCGGTAAATCGAAGGGATAATGCTCAAACAAATGTCTAGAGGTTGTGTGACTTCTTGACCTGAGGGCAGGCCTTATATACAAACGTATGACCCAATAGCATTGTGAGACCGAACAATAGGACCCAATGAGTATGTTAATGTGGATGAAGCAAAAAAAAATAACAACAAAAAATAAATTATAGCCAGATGTTGCAGATTTGTTGAACCTTTTGTGCAATACTCCTTGTGTGTGTAAGAAACCTCTGATATTCAATATAATTGGCAGCACTACTACCTGAACTCAATTAACACACAATTCTCAAGGTGCAGATGCTAACACAATAAATTATTTGCACACCACACAGAAGCTTACCTACAAAGGAGCTGAGGTTAGTGTATATCTCAGTGGAGAGGGAGAGGAAGTTGTAGAGCAAGTAAAACACACACGTACAACATGTAAAGTCTGTGTGTTGTTAGCTGGAGATGTTTTTCCTTCAGTGTAAATCTGAATTTGAGTCACATGGATGCAAAGTGCACAGTTGTCAAAGGTCTAAATAAAGTTTAGTCAAGGAGAATGGAGGACTTATCAATACACTTGTTGTGAGAGGATGTCGTCTCAATTCTGAAGGTGTCCTCTTTGGTTTGTCTTGCCACAACTTCTATATGTCCTGAAATGCTAATTTTTAATGCATCTACAGTATAAAGTATTTGCCAATTTGTCATTAGTCTACAAACAAAGAAATACAGTATATTTACCCTTAGTGGTCTGACATTGTGAACGTACTCTGTAGAGGCTACT
Organism: Collichthys lucidus; assembly: GCA_004119915.2. Lineage (NCBI taxonomy): Eukaryota > Metazoa > Chordata > Actinopteri > Sciaenidae > Collichthys > Collichthys lucidus. The sequence goes on along the minus strand of CM014095.1, from coordinate 11,151,947 downwards.
GTGTTATGTATTTATGTATTTATATGTTGCAAAGGGAGTGAGACACACAGCTGCTATGTACCATAAGAAGAAAAAGAAGTCAGTATACTCATAACAATCTAAGATTTAGCACTATGCGTACAGGACCTCATGATATATGCTCAACCCTGAGTAACTCCCATATGTAGCATGCTAGAATAGAAAATTCCCTCACAGATATGTAGATATAACCCTGATGACAGAATGACTGTTTTAACAGGCTGATTTATTTTTTCATGATGAGTAAACTTTGATTTTACTGTATAAAGTGCACCTTTAATACATGGAATGATATTACATGACAGCTATTGGTGTTTAGAAGAAGAAGAACATCTTAATTATCTGTGACAAGAAGAACATGGTGTTATTCAAATCATATTTCCTGTGTGGAGGCAGGACTTAATCTCACCAAATGAGAGCGACCATGCTGAGGTCTCTGGTCAGCATTGAAGGAATATTAAAATGTGCTTCCATCATCCATCATGAATTCCTCTACCACCACGTTACCTTTATTTTTTTTTAATGCCACACATCTGCTGGCTCTCCCGTGTGGTCTTCAGGATCAGCAGAGAGGGCAGGGCAGTCATGCTGCATTGTTATTTGGGGCGACATTACTTTCTCAAGAACTGCTGCACGATTCCTCTCCAACCTGGACCCTGTTGGAGAGGAATCCATGTGAGAAACAGAGCCTTGTACAGAGCCTGGAGGAGGCTCCAGGGCATATAACATTGTCAAGAGCAGATATGGGATCAGGCTATACTTCCCCCAGGTCATCTTTCTTTCCCTATGGATAAAATGTAAATATATTTACGATAGCCTTGCTTTTGACTCAAGCATTATGATACTGTATTATTAATTTTTTAAAATATATTTTTACCATATTTTTATTATCATTTTAATTTAGTAGGGTTTTTTTCTACCTAGACACTTACAAATCATTCAGAAGCTTTTAAGTTTAAATATATTATTGAGTGTGCCTGAAAGTGCACACTATATGTTATCCACCGCGCTTATTGAGTGTGCCTGAAAGTGCACTATATGTTATCCACCGCGCTTATTCTTCTTATTGAGTGTGCCTGAAAGTGCACACTATATGTTATCCACCGCGCTTA